>JAEUYN010001406.1:0-216460 GCA_018257835.1 Euura lappo | reverse complement strand
CGCGCACTTTGTACGAGTGATTCAATTTTTCGCGAATCAAAGTCAGCGAACTTGTGACCAGAAGAGTGTAGAAAAGTAGAAAAAGGTCATCTGAGTACGGCAGGCCATTTCTGGACACGAAATCGCGCCTTTTGGACGCGTGATTGAATTTTTCCGGTCCAAAGTCAGCGAACTTGTGACCAGAAGAGTGTGCGGAAGTAGAAAAAGGCCACTTGAGGACGGCAGGCCATGTCTGGACACGAAATCGCGCATTTTGTACGAGTGATTCAATTTTTCGCGAATCAAAGTCAGCGAACTTGTGACCAGAAGAGTGTAGAAAAGTAGAAAAAGGTCATCTGCGTACGCCACACAGCGTCTGGACACGAATTCGCGCATTTTGGACGAGTGATTCAATTTTTCGCGAATCAAAGTCAGCGAACTTGTGACCAGAAGAGTGTAGAAAAGTAGAAAAAGGTCATCTGCGTACACTACACAGCGTCTGGACACGAATTCGCGCATTTTGGACGAGTGATTCAATTTTTCGCGAATCAAAGTCAGCGAACTTGTGACCAGAAGAGTGTAGAAAAGTATAAAAAGGTCATCTGCGTACGCTACACAGAGTCTGGACACGAATTCGCGCATTTTGTACGAGTGATTCAATTTTCGCGAATCAAAGTCAGCGAACTTGTGACCAGAAGAGTGTAGAAAAGTAGAAAAAGGTCATCTGCGTACGCTACACAGAGCCTGGACACGAATTCGCGCATTTTGTACGAGTGATTCAATTTTTCGCGAATCAAAGTCAGCGAACTTGTGACCGGAAGAGTGTAGAAAAGTAGAAAAAGGTCATCTGCGTACGCTACACAGAGTCTGGACACGAATTCGCGCATTTTATACGAGTGATTCAATTTTTCGCGAATCAAAGTCAGCGAACTTGTGACCAGAAGAGTGTAGAAAAGTAGAAAAAGGTCATCTGCGTACGCTACACAGAGTCTGGACACGAATTCGCGCATTTTGTACGAGTGATTCAATTTTTCGCGAATCAAAGTCAGCGAACTTGTGACCAGAAGAGTGTAGAAAAGTAGAAAAAGGTCATCTGCGTACGCTACACAGAGTCTGGACACGAATTCGCGCATTTTGTACGAGTGATTCAATTTTCGCGAATCAAAGTCAGCGAACTTGTGACCAGAAGAGTGTAGAAAAGTAGAAAAGGTCATCTGCGTACGCTACACAGAGTCTGGACACGAATTCGCGCATTTTGTACGAGTGATTCAATTTTTCGCGAATCAAAGTCAGCGAACTTGCTTCACCGGAGGTTGCATGGCCCGCCACTTTCGAATTTCCCAATGATTTTGATGTCAAACAAGTGCTCCTTAATTGCTCGTAATTAATTGTAATTGCTCCGTTGCTTTTATTAATTGCTCCTTCACCGTTTTTGAGAAAATTAACAACAACAAAATTTGTCCTATTTGATACGTGCAAGTGCGCGGCCTGTATGATAAGACGAAAAATTGCGTTTTCAAGCCGAAATCCATGAATTTTGATTTTTTTTTTCATTGACATTGATCACCGTCTCTTCATTGCATGTATGATAAGACGAAAAATCGCTTTCGGGCACTCGCACGTATCAAATAGGACAAATTTTGTTGTTGTTAATTTTCTCAACAACGTTGAAGGAGTAATTAATAAAAGCAACGGAGCAATTACGATTAATTACGAGCAATTAAGGAGCAATTGTTTGACATCAAAATCATTGGGAAATTCGAAAGTGGCGGGCCATGCTACCTCCCATAGGTCCGCTTCACGGTCTTATATACAGGTCTTGGAACGACACCTAAATTTCAGTGGCGGGGGGGTTCGCTTAATGGCTCAAAAATTAGTTCGAGTTGCGGCCACATGGGCTGCGCCAGCGATATTGGTTGAGCAATGGGCAGACCATAGACATAACCTCTAAACGTGCTTTAAACCTATATTCCCGTCACCTGTATGGAGCATTTTTGGAAAACTGTCTTAAAAAAAGAAAGGGAATATAGTAAAAACGTGGAAAACGTTCTATTACCAGGAAATTGAACCAAATTACGAGTTCGAAAAATCGAGCTTCAAAACCACTAATCGTAATTGAATGCGCGCGTGCGCCGCGCGGTTTATGCACCCCGTGTTCGATTTTCCGAACTCGTAATTTGGTTCGATTTCCTGGTAATAGAATTTTTTTCACGTTTTTAGTATATTCCCTTTATTATTTTTCCAGTCAGTTTTCCAAAAATGCGCCATACAGGTGACGGCAATATAGGTTTAAAGCACGTTTAGAGGTTATGTCTATGGTCTGCCCATTGCTCAACCGATATCGCTGGTGCAGCCCTTTCGGCCGCAATTCGAACTAATTTTTGAGCCATTAAGCGAACCACCCCCACCACCTTCGATTCAAGACCTGTGTATAAGACCGTGGTCCGCTTATGCAGGGTGAAGCGGAAACATGTGTGTCTCCATCAGGAAGTAAGAGGGAAGGAGACGACACTCAAGCCTGCGTGCCAGCAAAAAGTGGGACCGCTTTTCGGGTAGGGTTCGTAGTACCGATTCCCGCCAATCGCCGCGTACGTGTTCTCCGGTCGTTCGAAATACGTAAGACGTAAACGACGTAAACAAACAACTGTCAACTAGTAACCCGGTAACCTCAAATCTAAGATCGGTTCCCTAGAATTTCTGAATCAAAAAATCAAATCCACATGGTAAAAAAAAGCGTGGTCATGTCGTGTTTCATACCGGGATGTAAATCGTGATACATATGTGACAGCGGACAACAACTTTCACATATAGCAGACGATGCGCAGTCGGCCATTTCGTTAGGCATCAGCTGTCATACTCAATAATCATAATATCTGAACGACCGAACATCAACTGCGCTCAGAGCGGCAAAACGTTGTACTAACGAACTCTGCGCTGAAATCTGGCCCACTTTGGTTCTTCGGAGTGTCGTCTCCTTCCCTCTTACTTCCTGGTCGCGCCTATACCTGTACCTAGCTAGGTACTTTTCCAGATAAGTACCTTGTACCTGTACCTAGTTACTTTTTAGGAGTACCTGTACCTATTTTTAGGTACAATTCAAGGTACTTTACTCATGTGAAAACACTGTGAAAATGTTCGTCCATTTTCGGAGCGCCAGCAATGACGTTGTCTAATTTCATGCGCCCAGCACCACCTGTTGGAATTCAGTTTCTTTTTAAACAAAGGGGGTTGAAATCCATCAAACTCGACTAAATTTGGGGGGCCTTATCGGTTTTCGGTTTTTCAAAACCCCCGGATAACAAAATGGCAGCCGTTTTGAACAAAAAACTATTTTTTCATTTTCTATTTCCTTTGCTTCAACGGCCGGAAAACATATTTTTAAATCAATTTTTCACAAAAAAAATGCTGCGTTATGGCCTCGCAAATTCAATTTGCTTCAAAATGAGTACAGATACGTGTCAATCGATTCATCCGTTGAAGCTGTGGGGCGCCCCGCGTGAACCGGAACCCACATTGTAGTTGACAGGAGCTGGAGCCGCCTTTTTACATGTTTTCTTATGTACAAAATCGGAATTTCTTCTTCTCTAATAAATGAATGAAATAGGTGAAACTCCACCTCCAAAAGTGTTCATTTCATGTTAAAAAATAATGTCCGAACTTTGTGCATTTTCCATCCCTTTGAACGGTAACCTCCCCTTAATATGAAATAACCTGTTTGTCTGGTCTATAATTGTGTCCATACTCTCTAAATTTGAATCAGTGAGACTCACTGCGAATCAGTGTATATACACTGTTACCAGTTATAAGTATGCAACTGAAATTACCAGTTATAAGTAAGCAACTGAAATTTCCAGTTGCATACTTATAACTGGAAACAGTGTATATATACACTGATTCGCAGTGAGTTTCACTGATTCAAATTTAGAGAGTATTTTTCAGATTGCTCTCGTACTTTCCATAAAAGAAGTACCTAAGTACCTAAATATAGGTACCTACATCTTGAGTACCTGTACCCGTACCTAGGTACACTTCGCAAAAAGTACCTGTACCTGTACTTAGGTACTTTCTTCTGCGAGTACCTGTACCTGTACCTAGGTACTAAAAATTAAGTACCTTTTACAACACTGCCAATTAGGCATCCACCTCCGAACAAAATAATATTTGAATTTAGGTATTCGTAGTCCACGATGCACAACTGTATCAATAAGGTACAGGCGATGATAAGACTTTATTGAATATTCAGAAGTGATGACGAATTAACGATTCAAGTATACTTGCGTCAATACAATATGAATACAATATCAGACTCGACAATCGGCGTAAACGAATCCCGTCATTGAAATGTCCTCTATACCATATCTAGATATACGAAATGACTGCGAAGATTATCGAAGGCCCGTTGATGCCATAAGGTGACTTAATTTTGAGCGGAAAAATCATGTCATATCTTTAACCATGGAAGGGGTGCACGGGGGATCGAGGCACCGACTCTTCTCGTTTGGATATCATTCTGAACGTCTTTCGGTTTTTGAATCACTATTTTCGGATAATCAGTGACTAATTCTGTATATCTGTATCGTAATATTCCTCACGGGCATTTTGTATTCAAACATGGTTAGCGAGCGACGTTTGAAAACTTTATCGGCACAGCCTCGGAATAAGAACGGTATGCCTTGCAAATTTCATCCAAATCGGTTCAGCGGTCTGAACGGAATCAAACTTTTCATGCAGGTGTTGCAAATAAAAAAACCTTTACACATGTCACGTGACTCGGAAGGAAAAAGTAATCGTTTTTATAAGGGGCTCTGAATGTCTTTATTCCCTTGTATTCGGAATCTGTGTTGGGAAATGGAAAATTTATACGATACAGCGAATGAATATTTTCGAAATTGATTTTTATTGCTCACAATCTTATGCAGCTTTACATTATTCTCACTGGTATATACATATTGAGTAATCAATTGGAAGACATGCTGGAAGAAAGTGGTAGTCTCTCGTCCAGCAGATGATTCACGGTCTTCCGCAAAAAGTTCTTCAGATTAGCACAAGCGGTTCCGAATATTCCGCTCTGCGATAGCTGCTAAGAAGTGGCCTGCGAATAGATTCACCAAAATTAGTGAATTAATATATTCAGCATCTTCGTATCAGGTGCAGATACTGTCGATGACACTCACCAATAGTCTCTTCCGCTGCTTCGGTTCAGCTGGACTGGCATGGGATTTATAAGTATCCATATGTACCTGAGCAAGTGAAATTGCGATTCAATGGCAATTACTAGAACACATTGAAAGTATAATTTAAGAAATCATCATATTTTAGGACCACGGTTCGATCCCGACTCGGGTGTCCCCTTTTTTTACTATCATAAAATCTGATCATGTAAAACATCCTACGATAAATGAGATAATAAATTATGTGTATTTGTACAACATAATGGTTAGAACAAAAATCATATGATAAAGTACCAAATAATTCGTATCAGGAATCCAGTCATAACTTTATAAAATTTATCATGTAATTTATTATGTACTTTTTCATGTAATATTTTACAGGATCTTTTTCAGTAGGGCAGGATCGTAGTTTAGCAGTACTAAACTGGTGGTACAATTGAAATCAGGGATCGAATGTTGAGTATCAAATACGTTTGCCTAACTGGAGGCTAAGGAAATAGATCAATTTATGAAAGCCTCATTGGAATTTTGTTTGTAGCAAACGATAGATCTCAGTATGACAATTATATTTCTAATGGTACGATTGTTTCCAACTTACGAGCGGCAATCTTGAAAGCACTATTCAAAATCGCCTCGACGTGCTTCCTGATTTGGTTGAATCTTTGATTTATATCGGTCACATTAACGCCGGTCTGAGTGCTGGCAACTGGAAATTAAAAGATACCTCAATAATTTAGACAATTTTCAAGTGCTAATTGAGGCGCGATATTCTAGTTGGGCACAATCGTCTTCAACTCACCTGCAACGCTGCTTCCAGTTCTTTGCGAACTGGCTACAATATTGAATTCTACTGGGTCGACAGAACCTGAAATTCGAATACAGAGGTTATGATCAAGTCGTCTTCGACTCTCACTCAGTTCTAACAACAGCTGGATGAAAATCAAGCTAGGCTTGATGTATTTTTCGAATGAGTGTCACTTACGCGCGAATTCGTCAGCAATTGCTGATCTGGTTCCTGAAAATAAAATAGGCGTATCGTGACATTGCAGAGTGGAAATTCACCAATTAACGCGTGACATATAATGGCAATAAGTGAAAAAAATAATGAAATATGAAGAATCAAAATAGAAAATCTCGGTCAATTAAAACAATTTCTCGACTTCACCCGGATATGTGAAGCGAACAGTAGATCACAAAAACATTTTTAAAGGTAAAAGTCGTCTTCAACTCACCCCTGTAACCCTCTAGGACCAAATTTACAGCGTTTTCGAGATTTCTTCCGGCATTCCTCAAAGTAACTGAAATGAATATCAAACGGAATGATTTTCCAGAATACGGAGACAAAGATAATTCGAGCGTTTTGGTAGACGTATAAATTGATCAACTAAGTGTAAGTGTACCACTTATCACTTACCAGCGTCTGGGGGCTCCTGAAGGGAATCGCTACCTGAAAATAAAATAGGTACATCATGACACTATTGTACTTTGTCGATATTTGACGCATGCCTTAGTAGCTATGGCTTGAATATCTTCATTGGGTGACATTGTTTTCAACTTACGGCCGGATATCTCTTTAACCTTAACCGCAAGTCTTGACAGTTGGTTTCTGACAATTCTCAGGCGCTCTGAAATTTAAGTAAAGAGGACTGTGATTAAGTCGTCATTCCGCGGTGCTCGACTCGCTTGAGCTAAATTCGAACAAGTAAATATCTGTCATTATCGAAAATCTCTGTATCTTTAACTTACCGTCCACTCTGTAACGGCCGGGTGGGCGGCCGGGGCCTCCTGAAACAAAAATCAGGATATCATGACAATATTTGACGAATCGAGTGGAACCTGACATGTTGAAAATGGTTTGAACATTCCGAGTAGCATAAAATGTAGAGAATAAAATGGCTCCAAACAAAGAGCATAACGTTATAAATTCGAACAACAAGTGAATATCTGTCATTATCGAAAATCTCTGTATCTTTAACTTACCGTCCACTCTGTAACGGCTGGGTGGGCGGCCGAGGCCTCCTAAAACAAAAATCAGGATATCATGATAATACTTGACGAATCGAGTGGAACCTGACACGTTGAAAATGGTTTGAACATTCCGTGTAGCATAAAATGTAGAAAATAAAATGGCTCCAAACAAAGAGCATAACGTTCAAAAAACACATTTTATCTATATCGTGATGACGTACGCATAGTTTTTATTTTTAACGATTCAATGAATCTTACCACCTGCAGAACATACGTGCTACAAAATGTTAAGTGTGCTGTTAAATATCGCGTGTCTAGTGGCATGAAGTCGTAAGCGCCAAAAACGCGATTTTGGTGGCAAAAGGTGGTATAATTTTTTTTCCCCGCCATTCGCTCTGAAAACGGCCAAAACGTATAGATCAATTGAAATTACGAGATCGAACAATGTAAGTGCAAAAGGTCATAAGTTTGGCGGATACGTCGTTCTCTCAGTACAATTTTTAAGGAAAAATAAAAAACAACGTAAAGGCAAAACGTCGTAAGCGCCCTTTTTTCATGATTTTTAATGATTTTTCCAAATAGCTGTAGAAACTCGCAAAAAGCAAAGATAAATTGAAAGAACGACTATTTAAAAAAATTCGATAAAAATTATTGAAAGTATAATTTAATAAATCATCATATTTTAGTTGATGTTGGAAATAATATAAAAAGTCAAAATATTCTGCAGGATCGTAGTTTAGCAGTACTAAACTGGTGGTACAATTGAAATCAGGGATCGAATGTTGAGTATCAAATACGTTTGCCTAACTGGAGGCTAAGGAAATAGATCAATTTATGAAAGCCTCATTGGAATTTGGTTTGTAGCAAACGATAGATCTCAGTAGGACAAGTATATTTCTAATGGTACGATTGTGTCCAACTTACTAGGGACAAGCTTGAAAGCAGCCTCCAAAATCGGCTCGACGTCACTCCTGATTGAGTTGAATGTTTCATTTGTTCTGGCCACAGCAGCGTTGATATTAGTGGGCTTATCTGGAAATTAAAAGATACCTCGATAATTTAGACAATTTTCAAGTGCTAATTGAGGCGCCATATTCTAGATGGGCACAATCGTCTTCAACTCACCTCCGGCGCTGCTTCCAGCTCTTTGCAAATGGGTTATAATATTGGTTTCTACTTCGTTGACAGAATCTGAAATTCGAATACAGAGGTTATTATCAAGTCGTCTTCGACTCTCACTCAGTTCTAACAACAGCTGGATGAAAATCAAGCTAGGCTTGATGTATTTTTCGAATGAGTGTCACTTACTCCAGAATTTGCCAGAAACTTCATCTTTGGTTCCTGAAAATAAATAGGCGTATCATGACAGAGTGGAAATTCACCAATTGACGCATGATATAATGGCAATAAGTGAAAAAAATAATGAAATATGAAGAATCAAAATAGAAAATCTCGGTCAATTAAAACAATTTCTCGACTTCACCCGGATATGTGAAGCGAACAGTAGATCACAAAAACATTTTTAAAGGGTAAAAGTCGTCTTCAACTCACTCCCGCTACGGCCCCGTAGGACAGCCATTACAGCGCTTTCGAGATGGAATCCGGCATTCGTCAAAGTAGCTGAAATGAATATCAAACGGAATGATTTTCCAGAATACGGAGACAAAGCTAATTCGAGCGTTTTGGTAAACGTATAAATTGGTCAAATACGTGTAAGTGTACCACGTATCACTTACCAGCGTCTGCGACGTTCAGCTGGGAACCGCTAACTGAAAATAAAATAGGTACATCATGACACTATTGTACTTTGTCGATATTTGACGCATCATGTCTTAGTAGCTATGACTTGAATATCTTCATTGGGTGACATTGTTTTCAACTTACGGCGGGACATTTCTGTAATCTTAACCGCCTGTTTTGACAGTTGGCTGTTGATAACATCCAGGCGATCTGAAATTTAAGTAAAGAGGACTGTGATTAAGTCGTCATTCCGCGGTGCTCGACTCGCTTGAGCTAAATTCGAACAAGTGAATATCTGTCATTATCGAAAATCTCTGTATCTTGAACTTACTCTTGAATGACATAGGAATGGGTGGGGTGCGGCCTCCTGAAACAAAAATCAGGATATCATATATGACAATACTTGACGAATCGAGTGGAACCTGACATGTTGAAAATGGTTTGAACATTCCGTGTAGCATAAAATGTAGAGAATAAAATGGCTCCAAACAAAGAGCATAACGTTATAAATTCGAACAACAAGTGAATATCTGTCATTATCGAAAATCTCTGTATCTTTAACTTACCGTTGATATTGGTACGGTTACCGGGTGGGCGGCCTCCTGAAACAAAAATCAGGATATCATGACAATACTTGACGAATCGCGTGGAACCTGACATGTTGAAAATGGTTTGGACATTCCGTGTAGCATAAAATGTAGAGAATAAAATGGCTCCAAACAAAGAGCATAACGTTATAAATTCGAACAACAAGTGAATATCTGTCATTATCGAAAATCTCTGTATCTTTAACTTACCGTCCACTCTGTAACGGCTGGGTGGGCGGCCGAGGCCTCCTAAAACAAAAATCAGGATATCATGATAATACTTAACGAATCGAGTGGAACCTGACACGTTGAAAATGGTTTGAACATTCCGTGTAGCATAAAATGTAGAAAATAAAATGGCTCCAAACAAAGAGCATAACGTTCAAAAAACACATTTTATCTATATCGTGATGACGTACGCATAGTTTTTATTCTTAACGATTCAATGAATCTTACCACCTGCAGAACATACGTGCTACAAAATGTTAAGTGTGCTGTTAAATATCGCGTGTCTAATGGCATGAGGTCGTAAGCGCCAAAAACGCGATTTTGGTGGCAAAAGGTCGTATAATTTTTTTTCCCCCGCCATTCGCTCTGAAAACGGCCAAAACGTATAGATCAATTGAAATTACGAAATCGAAAAATGTAAGTGCAAAAGGTCATAAGTTTGGCGGATACGTCGTTCTTTCATTACAATTTTTAAGGAAAAATAAAAAACAACTCAAAGGCAAAACGTCGTAAGCGCCAATTTTTTCATGATTCTTAATGATTTTTCTAAATAGTTGTAAAAACTCGTAAAACGCAAAGATACATTGAAAGAACGACCATTTAAAAAAATTCGATAAAAAATATTGGTCGTTAAAAGCAGAAGGTCGTAAGCGCGCTTTTTATTTTTTTTTCATTTTTCATGATTTTTTCAAATAGCTGTAGAAACTTGCAAAACGCAAAGATAAATCGGAGAAACGACCGTTTCGAAAATTTATGAAAAAAAGATACTAAAATAAAAGCAGAAAGTCGTAAGCGCCATTTTGATTTATTTTATTTCTCATGATTTTTTTTTTAAATGGCTGTAAAAACTCGTAAAACGCAAAGATAAATTGAAAGAACGACCATTTAAAAAAATTCGATAAAAAATATTGGTAGTTAAAAACAGAAGGTCGTAAGCGCCATTTTGATTTATTTATTTCTCGTGATTTTTTTTTTAAATAGCTGTAAAAACTCGTGAAACGCAAAGAAAAATCGAAATCGACGTCGTTTCGAAAAATTCGATAAAAGAAATCGCAGTTAAAAGCAGGACGTATCCGCTCAACTCACGACCTTTTGCACTTACATTTTTCGATCTCGTAATTTCAATTGATACGTTTCGAACGTTTTCAGAGCGATTGGCGTGAAAAAAAAAATTATACGACTTTATGCCATTACAAACAGCAAAACGTCGTATAATGGCGCTTACGTCCTTTTCTCTACAAATGGCGCTTACGTCCATTTCTCTACATCATTAGACACGCGATATTTCGTGACACAACACTTGAAAAATTGATTGCTTCCGATATACGTCCAGTTGGAATTGAAATCAATAATTCAAATATTCTCAGATTGAATATTGGTATCCTTGTTGTATCGAGAATATTTTACTCCTTGATGCAAAAATATTTCTACGTTTATCTACAGAACAGGTTTTTTTCACCTGTTGATGATGTGTGTGAAATTGCAATGCTGACGTGGAAGCTATCGAACCACTTGACTCTCAATTAGTTTTTTTTTACGTTATTCTCACTTATATGTATGTATTTTCTAGCGTACCCGATTGAAATAAGTATAAGTGAGGTTTCATTGTGTTTCAAAATAGAACGTTCGAGCATGTGCTATTGGTCTGTAACTTACCGCTCCACGCAACACCCACGCACAGCAATGAGGCGACAAGAAGAGAGACGATCTTGTTCATGTTGAAGATGTTGAAGGTAGTCACTTACTTCGTTAGAAATAGGTTTCTGGTTAGAATTCGTCCGATCCGTCGTATTTATACACAGCAGAGAGACCCCCTACCACGTCGATAACTTAACGTAGACGATGAACAAAACATTGGTAACGTACATGTCGCGTGTCTAATGACATAAGGACGTAAGCGCCATTATACGACGTTTTGCGGTTTATACTGGCATAAAGTGGTATAATTTTTTTTTTTTTTTCACGCCAATCGCTCTGAAAACGTTCGAAACGTATCAATTGAAATTACGCGCGAGATCGAAAAATGTAAGTGCAAAAGGTCGTGAGTTGGGCGGATACGTCCTTCTGCTTTTAACTGCGATTTCTTTTATCGAATTTTTCGAAACGACGTCGATTTCGATTTTTCTTTGCGGTTCACGAGTTTTTATAGCTATTTGGAGAAGTCATGAAAAATGAAAAAAAATAAAAAGGGCGCTTACGACCTTCTGCTTTTATCTTAGTATTTTTTTTCATAAATTTTCGAAACGGTTGTTTTTCCGATTTATCTTTGCATTTTGTGAGCTTCTACAGCTATTTGAAAAAAACATGAAAAATTAAAAAAAAAATAAAAAGTGCGCTTACGACCTTCTGCTTTTATCTTCATATTTTTTTTCATAAATTTTCGAAACGGTCGTTTTTCCGATTAATCTTTGCGTTTTGCGAGTTTCTACAGCTATTTGAAAGAATCATGAAAAATTTTAAAAAAATAAAAAGTGCGCTTACGACCTTCTGCTTTCAACGACCAATATTTTTTATCGAATTTTTTTAAATGGTCGTTCTTTTAATTTGTCTTTGCGTTTCGCGAGTTTTTAAAGCTATTTGAAAAAATCATGAAAAATGAAAAAAATAAAAAATGCGCTTACGACCTTCTGCTTTTATCTTAGTATTTTTTTTCATAAATTTTCGAAACGGTTGTTTTTCCGATTTATCTTTGCATTTTGCGAGCTTCTAGGCTATTTGAAAAAATCATGAAAAATGAAGAAAAATAAAAAGTGCGCTTACGACCTTCTGCTTTTAACGACCAATATTTTTTATCGAATTTTTTTGAATGATTGTTCTTTCAATTTATCTTTGCGTTTTACGAGTTTTTACAGCTATATATTTGGAAAAATCATTAAAAATCATGAAAAAAAATGGCGCTTACGACGTTTTGCCTTTACGTTGTTTTTTATTTTTCCTTAAAAATTGTAATGCAAGAACGACGTATCCGCCAAACTTATGACCTTTTGCACTTACATTTTTCGATCTCGTAATTTCAATTGGTCTATACGTTTTGGCCGTTTTCAGAGCGAATGGCGTGAAAAAATAGTATATTTCGATACAAGTGCGAAAGGTTTGTTTTGGCACGAGTGGGAGGTTTGTCGCCCAAGCAAAGCGAGGGTGACAATCGCACGAGTAGAAAAACAACTTTCGTACATGTATCGAACAAAATTTTATATCACAAACGCGGGTAAAGTTCGATTATACGCAGGCTTGCGTGCGAAAAGTCGCGCTTTACGCATGGAGTGAAATAAAAAAAATTATACGACCTTATATGCCATTAGACACGCGATGTAACAAAGTTTGCCCAAGTTTTCTTAAATATCTTTCAGCACACGAGATTACGGTAATATTTGCTCAGATGATGTTACGATGAATTCACACATTCCGTCATTCGAATTAACCGTTGATAAGAATTATTAATTAATCGACTTGGAAAACGTTGAGACGTGGTTAGAAAAAGTGAAGTAAGTTTTCGACCATATTTGCTACGGAGCTTTTGTTTCATTGACGAAGTTCTGTGAGGATATCAGGCGGGAGCCCCATGATGCCTATAAATTTCATCGAAATGTATTATATGAAATTGTAAAATCGATTGCAAAGTGATTGTGACGTCAGAAGGGATCAGACTAACTTAGGAACTTGGAAATTACGAAGAGTGGGAAATTTGTAGATAGAGCAAATTGAACCGATAATCTTCTGAACCGAACGGTATCTTCAAAAGATGCTCGAAAGTGCCAAAAATGTTGGAACCAATACAGAAATCGACGGATTCCATACAGTCACTTGTAATAGTATATTGTGCACCAAGGGAACAAAGGACATTTTCGCTTCTGAGCGTGTAGTTTGCTGCACGAGGGAGAGGAGAGGACCCCGAATCGCGAGCCGAACATGAGGTTAGCATCGATCACATAAATTGTAAGGCCGGAGGGTCGTAACTCAAAACAAAAATCGAAAATAAATGAATACTGAATACTGAATACTGAATACATGAGGTTAGCAAACTACACCGAGGGAGTGAAAAGTCCTGCGCCCGCGGTGCACACTGTATTGTGGAAGAAAGAACGGGAAGAAAGAACGGGGAAGAAAGACTTACCGGGAGAGAAGACTTCCCGGTCGGTAAAACCACTGTTTGCTCCCCGAAAACAGGTAGCAAAATCGGCCTTTCCGTTCATGTCTTTCTATATATAAAAATCCTTATTTGAACGTAGTTACATGGTCAGAGTAATGTTGAAGAAATGAAATATAATAAAGTTTTTAGTTCGTACGTTCGTCACGTAACTATGGTCCATAACCAAGGAGGCGCGAAGCGCCGTGTCGTGCCATAGTTTCCGGCGTCCAGGTCTATCGCGCCATAGTTCCCGGCGTCCAGGTCTATCGCGGCGCCATAGTTTCCGGCGTCTAGGTCTATCCCCAGGTGAAAATAATCTCTACGCCACACTACGAAAATTTTCTACGCCCAAAGTAGAGGATTTCGGAGTTTTCGTATTTTGCTTTTACGCCAGATTTTGTACAGAGTAGTAGTTTTTCGTAGATAGTTGTAGAATGAAATTCGATGTCTATATGAATTGTCGTTTCTAGATATTCATAGTTTATCGTAGTTCCTCGTAGTTTTTTTCTAACCTTCAGCCACTGAAGCTTAGAAAAAGTTAGGCCAGCCATTCCTAGGAAAAGTGAGGCGCGCAGCGCCGAGTGGGGTTGCCCTAGTCGTATAATAATAATATAATGATAAAATCTACAGACCTTGTGTGTAACGCAAGCCTCTGAAGGCATTGAAAATGTCACCTGTTCTCTCGTTCTTAGTGCATTTCCCTACTGAAAAAGATCATGTGATAAATCACATAATGTTTTGACCGAAATCGGCATATATTTTATTATGTAATTTAACATGTAAATTCGACCTAATATATGAAAAATCACATAATAAATCATGAAAATATCAACTATCAGAAAAAATCGTAACAAATTACATACAAAAACACATGTGATTTATTGTATATTTTATGTGATATTTGATATTTTCATGATTTATTATCTGATTTTTTATGTATTAGATCGTATTTACATGTTAAATTACATAATAAAATATATGCCGATTTCGGTCAAAACATTATGTGATTATCACATGATCTTTTTCAGTAGGGTTTGTTTATCTGTCGCATTTTGATTTGAATTCTCTTAAAATAAACTTTCAACAAAATCTAATCCTGACAGACCGATGATCGGTAACAATCTGATAGATTAACCGTACATTTGGATCGGTCACAATCTGACACATCGACCGTCCATAATCTTTTTCCATCTTTCGTCTTTTTTCATCTTTTGTCTTTTCCAAACTTTTTTCATCCGCATTGTTGTTACTTTTGTTTTGCACGCATTTTTGTCCCGTTCACATTTTTGTTGCATTTTAAGGATGTACTAGGGCAGCACGCGCGCGATTGGTATTTGTTTGCGCTGTAGCGCACTGATTTTATTTGTTTTATTTCTTTTAAACTCAGTATACTTCGCGCATTTTTTGTGCTCCGTTGAATATTCTCTGAATTATAGTTGTTCAATTGAACAATTCTGCGTTTACGTGATTTTTCACTGAATTGCCTCTCCGTATTGTGGTTTCTTCAAATGTGTTTATAACCCTTGTGCTATTTGTTAATAGTCATTGCAAAAGCTATCCTTGTCGGCAATTGGCGTCTCTTAAAATTCAACGAGTATACGTCTTCACAATGTAATGTTATGCGGTGTAAATAAATTATTTCACCGATTTGTCACCTGTCAGTATTTCACACCACAACATATTATTGGCAAGGTCTAGAATCATCCATCTTGTTCCATTGCACAGGCCTTCGTTGATATACCGATAAAAGGTACTTATCAATTTAATACACATTCGAGACCATAAAAAAAAATGGCTGACTCTCCCACTCTAAAATTTACACAGCACTGAAAGAATACACGTATCTACGTCATCTTTGATGTTATTCAGATTAAAACAAAATTATTTTTCCGCAATCTCTAATTGTTTCGGAAAATGGAGATAATTTTATGTTGATCGATCGGAAATCCCAATTCCCTTTTTTTTAAAACTATATTCCTTTGCGAATAAGATAAGCCCAAGTTGATCTTCCTATGACCAACGTAGCCGGAGTTATGATTTTTCTATAAAAAATGCGCGAAAACGAAGAGGTTGCATAATTTCGAAAATATTGAGAATATATACAACAAAGCTTTGGCAAGTATTTTTTTCTCGTCGTGAACTACTTTTTTTTAGATTGACGTCAAGATCATAGACATTTGTCCAAAAAGCCTTGATCACTTGAAATGGAATTGCCCATATACTTCATCGACTATGTTTGAATTGGCTGGTGCTATGCAGTGTTGTCGCAGTAAAATATTATTTTCAGTATCATTCAATATACCACTTCCTACGTCCAATATAAATTTTGGAACGTTTATTTCTTCTGGTAGTGTTCTCATATTTTGTGTCAGAGAAAATTGTAAAAAGGGTTTCCATAATATATGCGCTATGTTTCAGTGTTTAATGGATAGGTTAACAATCTCACAGCGTGTACCTCTAATTTTAATTGGTAGGAATTGTTTAAAATCGCCTCCAAGAACCACGAGTTTGCCACCAAATGATATATCATTATTCATAATATCTCGCAAAGTTTGCTCCATAACTTCGAGTGCATAACGCGGTGCCATTGGTGCTTCGTCCCAGATAAAAACATCAACTTTCTCAAGGATTCGGCAGTGGTTCGAGAACATTACCATGGGTACAACAGTCATTAAATGAACAGCTTTTATCAGAAACCTTTCCTGCTGAAAATTGTATTGCACTGCAATGATCGCACTTAATATTCATTTCTCCGATATAATGTTCATCAATATTTTGTACGTTTCCTGTGCTAATCAAATCTACACAGAATCTTCGGCGAGCTCTGCAATCGAGCTGACGAAGACTTTGAGTGGTTACATTTACAATGCCCAAAAGTTATCAACAAATTGTTTAAACAAACCATTGTTTAACAAATTTCCCGGTGACGTTATTTTTTTTTTCATGTCAAATGAATTCGTTAATCTTTCTGAACAATTTTTTTAAATTTCAATTTGAAAAAATTCCGTAATATCACGATTTCCAGCCTGCCCGATTTGAAATGGATTCGGTCGAAAGGAATTTAAGACTGTGCCCGAAGCAGAAAACGTCATACATTATTTTCTTTTTCTTTTGTCCGTGTGCCCCGACCCTCCTTTGTGCGAAAAAATTATAGTGCATCAGCGTTGATCACATGTTAATAGTAGTCATAAAAGGGTATCGACGACTCTTCTTGATTTTTAGTCGACCGGTCGCAGGATGGGACTGATTCGTTGCGCTGCAGGAAGAATATGACTAATTCCTGAATCTACTTCGTGAAGTGGAACATTTTGATGTGAAGCGAGTTGCACAATCTCTCATCAGAATCACGATCGTCGGCATCGTCAAAAAACAGGGTCGCAGAATGAATCCCTAATTGAACTGCAATGATGAAGAGACGAACTGTTGTCCTGATGCAGCTGAACTTGAATTGATGTTGGTCATGAAAGTCCAACTGAAGTCCGACTTTTGAAGATATTCCATTCCTTATAAGATACTACTGGTAAATATCCTGTGATTGTGTTATAGATAAGAGGTTCGATCATGTTATAAGGACATCGCTGATTGCGTCAGCTAGATCGTCTTTGCATGCGTAACTTCTTGTATGATAATTGACAGAGTAGGTACTTGATTTGCATGTGTAAATACCGATTTATGGTTTACCGATTCTCAACGTTTCTTTCATTCGTTTTAATGTGTAGTATTTTCAAATTCTTCAATCCAGATTACACAATTAATTCTCAGTAGTTCGGTTATTATCAATTCAATTTTGATGAATCTTTAATATCCGAAATTCCTCTTACATAATCAGTGCGGGGAATAAACTGAAAGTTATTATCTTCAAAGTAGAAATTGGTAGTCAAGTTCAACGACTCGGTTGATGACCTCACCGTCCGTAACACATTCAGCATCCCAGAGAATTCAAATTATCGGTAAAATTATTGCGCGTAATCGTTCAAGTGTCATTGACCGTCGGGCGTTAATGAGCCTAATCAAAGCAGCATGGGGTCCCATTTTTTGTCCTCCCTCGTTGTTCTAATTCCAGGTCACATTGTATTATTGTCATACGGTGCATTCGGTATATTAAAAGGGAATTGACAACATGGAATAGGGAAGTTTCATGAACTTTTTTTATTCTCTTAGCCGATAATTTTAATGATTAGGAGTGATAAAAAAAAACATATTGTATCTAATTGTTTGTAGTTGGTCTTCACGTAAATCATGTTTTTTTTTTAATACAGCGTTTGAATTTCGCGGTCGCGTGCGTCGCACAGTTCTACCGTCTGGCGGCGCTGCGAACAACCATGGTCAACGGAATAACACGACGGAGATGACGGACGAGGTACTGTGTGACGTCACGTGGCGTTTGAAAATTGTTAATTTTCAATTGCTCTTCACAGTCACCTGAAGTTGATTCTACGATTCTCATAGTTTTCAAAACTTGTATTTAATTATGAAACACCCATTTATCATGGATATTTGTTAAGGTCCAATCTTCCTATTTCTTTCCTATGAGGATGAAGAAAAACGGTTCCCGGCTGTATATCAAAAGATTTATTCATTACGCGTGTATATAATATGTATAATTAAATTACGTAGGTGTATTGCGTCTATTTCATTATAAATGATGATCATCGATCGTCGACTACGCTATTAACTATCGAGAGGATCTTCCCGGGGAGCGTAGCTGTGCAGACACAACGTAGCCAACCATTTCAGCATTCTGTAGGAAATTGGTCAAGGAAATGAATCTTCAAAATTTATACTCAGTGGCCTGGAGATCGACTTTTTTTTTGCTTTCTCTCATATCGAGCGGTAAAAGGATACGATTTCTCTTCAATTTCTGTCTGAAAAATGTACTTGAAGATATAATCTTCCTTGAACTTCACGACCTCTTCTTCAAGCTCCTTCCAGTCCAGAGCTTCGTGGATTCCGTCCGAACTGTACCGCTTGTCGTATCGGTCATAATGAACCTGCGAACATGGAGAAAATGTTTGTAAGAAAATGAAGAGGTCATATATTTCGATACCGAAGAAAATCAACGAGGATATTCTCGAACCTGATCTAAAACTAATCCCAAACTAGGCGCCACGGGCACGTCTATCTTGTCTGGTTGGTAGGCGGCGGTCAAAGTTTCTTCCGGAGTCAGGGTTCTGACAATCGCAATTGCCAGCGCCACCATTTTTCTTATTTGATGGAGTATGAAACTCTGTCCCTTGACCTTCAATGTCACAAATTCCATGTCGTTGCGAATAAACGGTTCGCTACATGTGAAATTTATCATAAATCTGATCGCGCTTGGGTCTAGAGGTTTTCTGTAAGAAGAAACAAAAAGGGATTATTCCCTCTCCAGAATCAATCTAATCTCGTCAAATTCAATTCCGCCTTACATCCTCGACGTGAAGTTATGGAAGTTGTGAGTTCCCTCATACAATTTAAGAATCCCGTTTATCCTGTCGATCGTTTCGGGCGATATCCTATATTTGTTGTACGGCTGACCGTCGATCACAGAAAGCTCTTCGATCTTTTTATCCAGATCAAAATCGACCCGTGATATTTTGGGGTCGGGGGCTTCGGTCGCGAACGCATAAGTCGGTAGCGTATATACGTACGTCCTGGCGTCGCATTTACTTTTACTGTTGAAACCCTTGGTCACACGCTTTATGCCAAAGATGCGGATCTCTTCTGGCAAGAAGGAGTTTATCTCTTCCTTGTTTCCGTGTTCCGCTGCAAATGTATCATCAGAAAATGTGAAGAAGATATGAGAATTGTGGATTCTGAGATCACCAAATGACGTTTTTCTTACGTAATTTCAAAGAGACAACCTGCCTCGCCGCTGAAACCCCTTTGTCGGTTCTGGCAGCTCTTTGGAACTGGATAGTCTGGATGGTTTCGAATGCTTCGTCGTTTATTAGTTTGGCTTTGAGCAGAGCCTGTATGAGGTCTTCCTCGATGGTCTTCATCCCAGGATTTCTCTGCATTCCGTAATAATTCTTTCCCAAGTAACCCAGCAGCATGACTACCTTTCTTTTCTTCACTCTATCCACCCAAACTTTTTGCTTTTTATTCTCATTCTCCTCCGGAGGCTCTTCTATCAATCTTTTATTATTCTCCGGCGCCAGAATACTCGCCTCGTTCTCGTCGACAGCTGCGACCAGGGATGAAGACATCCTTCTGCATTTAAAATAACCTGCAGATAGATCGATCAAGGTTTTATATCGCGATAATTTTTCGGAATTTTCGTAATCTTTCGAATCATTTCCTAAAGGAATTACGGTCGGGTCGTTAGAGGCAATGAATTGTTGAATATTAACATAAATCTAGGGCTACGAGAGAAAGCGGTGAATCGAATTGAGGTTAGGTTAGGTTATGTTTTTCTGTACGAAAAAACATCGGATTTACGACTAAAATTGATGAAAATATCTTACGTACGATATACACTGAGATTACTAATAAATCTGATGTCAAAGATGTTACGATACATTTAGAAATGAATACTGTAATCCTAAAATTCCGACCTCAACTCATACCACATGCGAGCGTAGATGAGCTTTGCAACAATCTCAAACAATCATCTATTGTTGAAGCCATAGAGTAAGAAGAGGCTACCGACTAGTTAGACGCTTTTTTTTTATGACTGCGTCTATTCGTCCGGCAGCCGTACGAATAAGCTCCAAATTATTCGTCCGGCAACCATACTAATATTATATTATATTCATTGTCAGTCAGACAATTAATATTAGATAGACAATTAGTATCCATGGCTGGCCTAACTTTTTCTAACCGTCAGTGGCTAGCCTAACTTTTTTTAACCGTCAGTAGCTGGCCTAACTTTTTCTAACCCTTCACGGAACACCGTCTGCGTTGTACCCATGTGTGTGTGTGTGTTGTATCAATGGCTGGCCTAACTTTTTCTAACCCTTCACGGAACACCGTCTGCGTTGTACCCATGTGTGTGTGTGTGTGTTGTATCAATGGCTGGCCTAACTTTTTCTAACCCTTCACGGAACACCGTCTGCGTTGTACCCATGTGTGTGTGTGTGTCTTGTATCAATGGCTGGCCTAACTTTTTCTAACCCTTCACGGAACACCGTCTGCGTTGTACCCATGTGTGTGTGTGTGTGTTGTATCAATGGCTGCACTGATATATATACTAACTGGATACGAGATCGCCTATGGAGCCATGGGCCAGCGTTTTGTACCCATTAGAAGCTGAGATTCGACCATGCGACGCCTGGCAGTCAGCCTCCGTACTACGTTGTGTACCAACCAAATTCCGTGACCAACTTGTCCCTCGTTTTCTCATTCTTGTCCCTCGTTTTCTCATTGGTTTGTCACCGCGACCCTACGAAGTACCTGTGGCTGACTGCCAGGTTCGCAGCGGTTTCTATTGGGAACATCAATATGGCGGACACCTCGTATCCAGTTAGTATATACTGTGAGTAACCCTGGATACCGGTCACTCGGTTTAGCAGAAATGGCGGCGGCGTGAGCGTAGACAGCCAGTGGTTCTTGGTGTTCGGAGCCGCATAGAGAGGGATTCCAGCCATGCCTCGTTCAAGCTAACTTGGTTTTGTTTCGACGCGCCGAAACGCGCGATTCAAATTTTGTGGTTAGATTAAGGTTAAGAGCAGTGTTGGGTAGCTGCAAATTACGCATTATAACCTACAATTGTAATTTACAACAATAACAAATTACAATTGTAATTGCAACAATAATAAATTACAACTGTCAGTTATTATTGTTATAAATGCCAATTGCAATTGTTATTACAACAATAATAAAATACATTTATAACAATAATGAATTACAATTGTAATTGAGTAATTACAAATTCGCTCAACACTGGTAGAGAGTATTATAGGATTATTGATTATAGGAAATGTTCTGATGTTTATGAACCATTGAAAATGATCAATGAGACTGAATTCTTTCGCCTTAGGTCTAAGGAGACTAGATTCTTCGACTCAAACCGACGGAGGGTGACTTCTTCTTTGACGTAGACTAGATTCTTTGCCTCAGGTCTACGCAGACTGGATTCTTCGCCTTGAGTCTCCGGAGAGTGAATTCTCTGGCGACGACTCGAGTGTAGGAAGACTAGATTCTTCGCCTTGAGTCTCCGGAGAGTGAATTCTCTGGCGACGACTCGAGTGTACGGAGACTAGATTCTTCGCCTTGAGTCTCCGGAGAGTAAATTCTCTGGGGACGACTCGAGTGTACGGAGACTAGATTCTTCGCCTTGAGTCTCCGGAGAGTGAATTCTCTGACGACGCCTTGGGTCTACGGAGACTAGATTCTTCGTCTCAAGCCGACGGAGGGTGACTTTTTCTCTGACGGAGACTAGATTCTTCGCCTTGAGTCTCCGGAGAGCACTTTCTCTGACAACGCCTTGGTTCTTTGCCTCAGGTCTACGGAGACTAGATTCTTCGTAGACCTAAGGCGAAGAATCTAGTCTCCGTAGACCCAATGCGTCGTTAGAGAATTCACTCTCCGGAGACTCGAGGCGAAGAATCTAGTCTCCGTAGACCTAAGGCGAAGAATCTAGTCTCGGTAGACCTAAGGCGAAGAATCTAGTCTCCGTAGACCCAAGGCGTCATCACAGAATTCACTCTCCGGAGACTCAAGGCGAAGAATCTAGTTTCGGTGGACCCAAGGCGTCGTCAGAGAATTCACTCTCCGGAGACTCAAGGCGAAGAATCTAGTCTCCGTAGACTCAAGGCGAAGAATCTAGTCTCGGTGGACCCAAGGCGTCGCCAGAGAATTCACTCTCGGTAGAACCAAGGCGAAAGAATTCACTCTCATTGATCATTTTTGATGGTTCATAAACATCAGAACATTTGCTATAATACTCTGAACCAGTGTTGAGCGAATTCGTATTAAAAAATACAATTGTAATTCATTATTGTTATAAACGTAATTTATTATTGTTGTTATAACAATTTTCATTGGCAATTATAACAATAATAACTGACAATTGTAATTTATTATTGTTGCAATCACAATTGTAATTTATTATTGTTGTAAATTACATTTGTAATTTATAATGGAAATGTAATCAATTGCACTTAACCTCAATCTAACCACAAAATTTGAATCGCGCTTTTTCCGCGCGTTCAACTGAAACCAAGTTAGCTTGAACGAGGCATGGCTGGAATCCCTCTCTGTGCGGGTCAGAACACCGAGAACCACTGGCTGTCTACGCTCACGCCGCCGCCATTTCTGCTAAACCGAGTGACCGGTATCCAGGGTTACTCACAGTATATACTAACTGGATACGAGGTGTCCGCCATATTGATGTTCCCAATAGAAACCGCTGCGAACCTGGCAGTCAGCCACAGGTACTTCGTAGGGTCGCGGTGACAAACCAATAAGAAAACGAGGGACAAGAATGAGAAAACGAGGGACAAGTTGGTCACGGAATTTGGTTGGTACACAACGTAGTACGGAGGCTGACTGCCAGGCGTTGCATGGTCGAATCTCAGCTTCTAATGGGTACAAAACGCTGGCCCATGGCTCCATAGGCGATCTCGTATCCAGTTAGTATATATATCAGTGCAGCCATTGATACAACACACACACACACACATGGGTACAACGCAGACGGTGTTCCGTGAAGGGTTAGAAAAAGTTAGGCCAGCCATTGATACAACACACACACACACACATGGGTACAACGCAGACGGTGTTCCGTGAAGGGTTAGAAAAGGTTAGACCAGCTACTGACGGTTAAAAAAAGTTAGGCCAGCCACTGACGGTTAGAAAAAGTTAGGCCAGCCATGGATACTAATTGTCTATCTAATATTTGAATATAATATAATATTAGTATGGTTGCCGGACAAATAATTTGGAGCTTATTCGTACGGTATCCGGACGAATAGCAACTATTACATTACGGTCGATTTGTACGGTTATTAATTGCCGGACGAATAGCAATCACTCCATTTTTAGCCTATTCGTACGGTTACCGGATGAATAATTTTGAGCTTATTCGTACGGCTGCCGGACGAATAGACGCAGTCTTGTTTTCTATTCGAGTTGCGCCTCTACGTCACGGTTGATAATCCTAACCTCTTCGGTATCGCGAAAATTAATCAGAGGTTAAAACCTCGATAATATTATATTATACTCTCCAGTCCACATGTCGTGAATTAAGTAACAACGAGAACAACGATAATGTCTGCGATTGCTTCCAGCACCATTTACTCCATCGGACGTGTTTTTCAGGCAAGTTTTACAAATTCTCATTCATGATTTGTTGGTTATCAATAACCTTCGACCGGCTATTGAATTACTGGACTTTAGCCTCTTCGCAGCAATTTTTGGTTTTCAAAGTTTCCTTAAATCCGTCAAATTTGTCTTCTAACCTCAAAAAACTCAAAATTCGAATTTTATTCCCAATTTTTTTCTTTTGCCTCTAGTACAATGCGAAGCTGCTCCGCAGTTCGGAGATCGCGGCCGCGCCGTGTCTTCAGGTCTTCAGGCACCGTACCACGAAGCACTGGGACCCGAAGTTCAAAAAATTGAGAAGAGAAAAGGTTATCAAGGTAGATATTCCGGATCCGAACCGAGACACTGATTCGATGACCAAGGAAGAAATAAGGTCAGAAATGAAACAACGCGGTTTGATAAAAAACAGACCATGGAGCGACAGAGCAATTTACCTCAGCTGTACCGGAGGGATTTTCGAACCATACGTTCCTCCCGAGGGAGACGGAAAGTTTTCAGCCATTTCCAAAGTCGTAAGATACATTATTTCAATATTTAGATATTTTCTATTCCTAGTTTCCTAAATTTCGGCTCTAATCGATCGTTCCGTTAATTATCGTCGCACAGGGGGCGCAGCAGAAGGTAGAATTCCTTCAGAAAAAGAGTTCTTCGATAATGGCGGTGAGAAAGATGAGAAACTACGAGGAGGAATTGAACCTGAAAGAATTTGCAGAAGAGGCAAAGGAGATTTACATCAAAGCGCACGAGAATTTGGCTCTGTAAGTATAACCAGGCGCTGAAAATCCGTTTCTAGGACGAGATCGCAAATATTCTTCCTCTTTTCTGTTTACAGCAAGAACAAACTCGCTATCAGGCAGTACGTCACCGAAAGAGCATATCCTGTGAGTGACGACTCTATCAAAACTCGTAGCATCGCGGCTTCCAATAAACCGGATCGATAACGAGCGTGATTGATTTTTTTCAGGAAATGATCCACAACGTCTTTGACAAAACGATACACTGGAAGTTTATACAGTCTTTGGAACCGAGTCGAGTTGTTCAAGCCAGATGTACGGAAATTATAACCAAGGATAACGTTTTCGGCCAGCTTACTGTCCGATTTAATACTCAACAGGTTGACAATGATTACTGAGTTATCAAATCCTGTGTCACCGGTCGAATCTTCGATCTCATGTATCACATAACATTCGAATTTCAGTTACTGGCGATCTACGATAGATTCGGTCGCTTGGTCCACGGTAGCGAGATTCTGAAGAAGGACGTAATCGAGTATATAGTCTTTGAGAAACATTTGTCAAACGAATACGGACTCTGGCGTCTTCACGACAAGATCATACCCACCTGGATGCCCGCGAAGGAACCCGGCGTTAAGACTTACGTCAAGCCTGTTGAGATTGCGGTTGATTCTGACGTGAGCATAGTCGACCCCGTTACGCCGGAGAAGCCGGTACAAGCCGAAACTGTGGCGTAAAATTGATCAGAAATGTATGTAGATATGATGTATTGACCTAGCAGTAATTTTTGTTTCAATAAAAAAATACGTGATTAAATAACAAACATACTTGTATTTATTATTTTAATTTTTAATTTTATATTCTTTGTACCTTTTGTGCGACACTACGGATTTTTATCGGAAGAAATACAATTACAAGTAGTATAACGTTGTTAAAAATTACCTACATCAAGCTACAAAATTTCTTACAATTTAAAAAGAGTTAGTAGATATTACGGTAGTAAAGATTTCATCAATGTGCAATGATATGCCCATTTTAACGTTCGTTGAACACGTACAGTAATTTCTCTATTCACCGCTACGAGCTATGGAATAAGTTTGATTTGATTCTCTGAATTGACGCTTTCTGGATGTGTAAAATAAAAACTTTTCGTTCGCTCAAGTATTCGTTGGTAGATGTAGTTCACAATGTTTGATATGATTGGAAGTAAATGCGCTACGAACAACGTGGAAATGTTGTATAATAAGATTGTAAATAAAAAAAAAGTAGTAAAAGATGATTTTCAATGTATATTATATATAGCTACACGATTGACATCTGCGATAAAAAAAACAACCCCTAGTTATTCCGAAACTACCTACATCTACGATATACACACACGTCTCTGCTAATATTTCTATCGATACAAGTCTGTTCATTGATTATCCTGAATTATATTTACATGGCGTAATAATCTACAATGATCGGCGGTATTATTTAGCTATTTAGAACCTAGTTACGTAATAAAATCGAACGCCGTTAACAATATTCTTTAACAAAAAACAACGTAGTTCGTCTATGTCTCTCGATTTGTCGTCTTCGTACCCCGGGGATAAAAAAATATCGATTTCGGTACAAACTACGCAATTTTCTCCGAATGTGGATTAAATCTACTGATACAATATGTTCAGACATTGATTGAGGGTGTGAAGCGTCCCGTGGGACGTCGCTTTCAGGATCAACAAGTCAGGGTCCAAGTGGAGTTCCGAATTCTCTATTGTCAGGGCTAGGGAAGCGTTGTGCTTCTCCGCTTTGTTCAGCTGCTCTCGACAATTGGCGAACGCGTCCAGCACCTCGAGTTTTGCCACCGGAGTCCTGGTCAGGTTGACGGAATGCTCTCGCGGCGGCAGCGGGGGATGACTGCTCGCTATCGCCCGCGTGTACATCTCAGTCACCGCACGCAGCTTGTCGACCCATTCTTGACGAGCTCGAGCGTCTGTCGCCCGCAGTTTTATCATGTCTCCTGTCGCAGTTTTTTCAATGAAAAGAAAAGGTTACAAATATAATTAATGAAATCGATACGGATGGAATTTGTTTGCGTCAATTTCAGTCGTTTGTTTATTTTTGTTTTTTACTCACCTGTTGCCGAGTTTACTGTGAAGGTGTTCGAATCCTCGTCGCTGGGTGCTATCACGGCACCAGCCAGGTAAATGGAACATCGAGGCTTTTGATTTTTCTCAGATTCGCTAAGGAAGTAATGAAGCTCTCCGGTTTCGGGGCTCAGGATGAACCACCGATACTGCCAGCCTTTCATTGCATTTGTATACTTGTGTAAGAGACCCTCGTACGGTTGTCGTATTTGGTTGTTCATCGTTTATTTATTTTTTTCAGCTATCCAACAACTGTTTTACGATATTTATAACACTCCGAACAACTGTCAACGACACGACTGACACATTCGACGATTTTAGGTTAGGTCAAGATGATAACTTATATCTGATATCTGTATCTAGATAACTCTCTGCATCTGGACGCGCGTGATTTTTGAAAACTTTCATACAATTTCTACACATTTTTACTATTTTATTTATTGGGATGAATGAGGGGTGATTGAAAGCACTATTAAAATTCTTTCAAACTCTTTCAATTATTATCCTTCGATATATAATATCTGTTATGCGATTAAAAATTTGAAAATATTCAACAAAATTGAAAAACCCACACAGTAGAACACCTGCGATTCATGCTATCACACGGATTTGCAGTGACATTGATTTCAATATCCAATCTTTTCATCAGTTTCCTAATTATTTTCGAACACACGTCTTCTATTCACGTGTTCGGATAATCAACGCTCTCCGCTCTACTGCATAACTCTTCAAACTAGGAAACCAATCAATCAAGAAGAAGAAGAATCCTATTTCTTGATTCGCTTTACTCAAGGCTTCGAAAACACATTTGTTTGAATATGTCTTTATTCAATTATAAGAATCAATAGTATAGTGCAAAAGTGTAGTTACATAAAATTGTTATGCTTCAATCAATTTTATTTTTCTTAGAAAATTAATTTTAAAAAATATCCAGGCTTAATATAATACATCAAATTCGATTGGATCTGTCAGCTCTGGCCTCGATCAACAATATCTTCCTCATAAAAGTGAGTGCATATGTACAGAAAATACTATTCTTGAACCAAGAATAACATATTCTAGGCCAAACATGATATCTGATACTCAATATGTCGAACATTTATAGAATATCAAGAACAGTCAACACTTACTCTGTATTACATACTCTGTATTTGATCGTAATTGTACTTATTGTTACTTTGCTGTATTAGCTGTGCGAAATATCAAGACAGATACTCGCATGACTAATCATATGATCGAATAATCACATATGGTATGGTATCCCATCACTTGTCCTCAACTACAGAACAGTTTCGACTACAAATAAAGAATGTCGAACTTGAAAAAGTTAAAAATAATCAAACAATGAATAATCTCCCGTGAAACAAACGACACACACAATTTTGAAATGATAAGATCGAATCATACGCTTTTGTTCAAGACGTCTTTCGCTATTAACATTTCGAACTTGATCGTCCATAATCTTACCACGATTTAAAAACAAATCCTCGTATCACGATAGATACTATGATAACTTATGAACTATACTTTCTCTACAATGTCACACCTTGAGTAGACCTTCTCTGACAAGGATGGCGTGGACTTCAGGTAACTCGACCGTGTACTCGCCAGGCTTTGAACACTCGACAATTTTGACGAGTACCGGTGTGTTTGGGACAACCAGCTCCTTCACCCTGCTGGCCACAGGATCCGGCAGTTCTCCCGTGTCTTCGACACGGCCTAAGCCAACGACTGAGCAAACGTTAGCGAGCGCTTTGGCTGTCGTGAAATCTTTTGTTATCAATTTTATATCGGTGTGATTGACGACTTCCTTATTGCCAAAGTCGACGTAGTTCACCGTGCTCGAAGTCGGAGTGGTGTTTGTCTCCATGCAAACTGCCCTGTACCACTGTCCTTCGAACAAAGCCAAGCATAGCTCGTGGCGCCTGGGAATGTAGTTTTCCGTTGTTTGCTTGCAGTACTCTTCTATCTGCGCAGCCATCACGCCAGTGATATGACCAATGAGCTCCAAATCCCGTGGCGCCATGGTGTGCATGACTGAACCGTAGGAGTAGAGAGCAAGAACGTGGAGCGTCTGGCCGACTTCCCCGAGTTCAGCTACTTCCATATCCTCGAGCATGAAGGCGGTCGTTTCGTCCTTCTTCTTTTTCCAACTCGGAATCAGCAGCTCGTTGATTTTGTCGTTCACGCAGGTGCCGTCAGCTATTACTTTCAGGATCACGCCGTCCGTAGGCGAGCTTTCGAAAGTACACAGCAGTGACTTTGGCTGTTCGGTCAACTTGGCGAGATAGTCGTTGACCTCTTTTGTCATGGGAACATCCCTGGGCACGTCTTTCAGGACGATTTTAGCGACGCAGCAAGGATATTCTTTCAATTTCGAGGAAATCGATCTGATATTCTTCAGGCTTGTCGTCTCTGTGTTACCGAAATCTATGTATGTGATCTTGATTTTATTACCCACAATCTCCCTGACTATGGCTCGATAAAAGTTTCCATCATCTTCGTACTTTGCTATAACTATTTCGCCGGCAATAGGTGCCGAAGTTAGAGGGCGGGCTCTGGTCGACCATTTAGCCACGTCTTGGGTTACTCGATCGAAAACTTCCGAGTCCTTGGGCACGAGGCTTCTGGCAAAGATCAAGGCATGGCTACGGAACGAGGCGATGCAGACTTGCGTGCCACTGGTCAGAGTCGCATAGGGTAACCCCTTCTGCTCAGGGGCCGGTGTCCAGGGCTTGAGGAAACCCTTGCCCTTGAGTTCCTTGCCATCCTCGAAACATAGGACGATTTGTACCTCAGCCTGGCCAACGCCGGCAGGGTTGCACTTTTCAACTTTGAAAAGGTACTGTTGCATCGATTCGAGTTCGAAGTCTCCCTCCGTTAATTCAAACACCGCTCCCAGTTTCGGAAGGTTGACAAATTCGCTAGGAACAGGTCTGACCGCTGTTACGGACTCCACTCGACCCTCGTCTATGGCTGCAAGTCGTATGGGTGGACCCAGCGATGTGACCGTGCCTCGAATCCAGTCGTCCAGCCTTTTACCGCAAGCTAAATCTCCGATTGATGGCTTGAAGTTAGGAACTGATGGCAGCTCATCGCATTTCAGTGTCAAATTCCTCGTTATCTCGGAGAATTCAGCTTCGATTTTGAAGGTGAAAAGTGTTGCTGCGGCTTCGTTACCTCCGAGAAGAACGTGAGTTTCAAAAAACCCTTCATCCCCGACATTAAGGAGCTTGACAATGTTTTTTATCTCATTTTCTCTAGTATGCTCAGGCGGTTTGGGTAACGATTGAACGCCGGAAGGTCCGGCTACAGCATTATTATCACTGGACTTGGGAGCAGATATCTTCGACGGTGGTTTTACGCCCGAAATTTCGATCTTGTCCGAAGCTTCGACAAAACTGAGATCTGGTTCAGAGAGTCTGGCACGGACAGGCTCAGCGATTTCCGTGCAGCTTGCTTTCTCGACAGACTTCACAGATTCCTTGTCGTTTATATTCAGGGTCTTCAGTTTTTCCTGCATCTGATGATCACTTCTTTGCCCTGAGTTCCCACGCCGGCCGCCTCTAAGAGAGTAGTTCTTATTTGGCTTATTGCCGTTCGACTGGTATTGGCTGCTTTGGCCTGGACCACTCGAATTTCGGTTCGGTCCATTTATATTCTCAGACCTCTTATTTTCTTGTTCCGGGTGTTCGTAATTTTTTTCCACAGGTGACCTCTTGCCTAGACTTTTGCGAAGGATAAAATTCGAATTGTCCCCTTCACTCTTTGTTGGTTTCCAGCCACCAGTATTGGCTGGATTGTTCGATTCGGAATCTCTCTTCTGATCACCAGAATAAGCCCGTTTACATTTAGCTTGAATCACAGGCGAGTGATTTTCTTTTCCTAGCAGCGTCGGGGCACTATCAAAAGCAGGAACAGACGGCCCAAATTCCGGTAACGTAATCGCTAGAGGCGTAGATATTGGAATCGGCGCTGTAGTCTTCGGACGGCGCAACGGCAGTTGTGCAGTTTGTATCATCTTTCCATGTTCAATAGCCACTTCGTCTCCACTCGATAGCGAGAGAGACCCAGAACCCGTTCCACCCTCCAAACGTCTGCAGGGAATTGTCATAAAATTGCGTTACACATGAGCAGTGAAAATATTGATTCGAAAAAAAGAAAAATTGTAAGAAGGTGGGGATTACTTGTGCCCTGAAGAATATGGTACAACCACAGTACTTTTGAAACGTAAATTGACGGAATTCAGTAGAGAAATATCGATTGAAATTGGTCGAAAATTCTTACTGCATAGTCTGGCACTCGATCTTGTGTCTAGGCCAGTCGGCTTCCTGGCAGAGTCGGCTGCAATAGTACTCGCGGCAGCGTTGACAGCGCATCGAAGCCAGCTTGGTACAGTACTGGCACTTTCCAACCTGCTGAGGAAACTTGTTTACTCCATACTCGTAAAGACCCTTAATAAACACAAGTGAAATTCTTATTCCTGTGTAATTTGCAATAAAAATTGGGAAGAACCGGCAGCGCTTCAATTTCTGTATTCTATTGCCGATATCGTTCGATAATTCTGCTAGGCAATGAATAATTAATCAGAGTCAAAATAGACGGTAACTCAACAGATCCAGTTGTCGCGTTCGTTCCTGCAAGTCATGATTCTACTCCAGTTCTTGAATCGCCAAGACAATATATAGAGTTCTGAAAATCAACTTACAGCTTTCCTGATCTCATACACAGCTCGTATCTGTTGATTTACTTTAGGATGAGGAGCTGGAAGTTGAAGTTCGTACCTAGTATGTCCGCGCCCCATGGTAACGATCTTAGTTCCGTCATTCGAAACCTGGAGCGTTTCTCTGAGAAAATTTCAATTGGTTATATAATAAGCTATTTAGTAGCTGCAGTGAACGATTCCTATTCGGATCTTTCAAAAGTATCCAATAGTTTAGTCGATAGAAATCTGTTTTGCAAGAACTGAATACTCCACCTAGCCCACATGGTGTTTGTGCCTGAAAAAGGCTCTGCGGCTTCGTAAGGATCGTAAATAGTTGGATCTTGGATATTCGGATAGAGAAGATCGTCGCCTCCGTACACCGGCTGAGGAGGAGAAGCTATCTCTCTGCGAACCACAACGGCGAGTTCTTGTCCTGGTCCCAGACTCCTGGCTCTGATCGGAGTAACCAGATTAAATTAAACAGGTTTTCTTTCTCATTTCAAGGGAAATCTTTCACAAGTGTAACCCTTGGAACTTACACGGGTCCGAGGGTCCGGGGTTCAGGGCTGATGTATTCCCTGGGATGATTTTCCAATGCTACAGGACATTGGGGTACAACTTCGACGGTATGGATCCTGTGCCTCGTCGATGTATTCCTGTGGGATCCTTCCACCTTTGGCTTGGCGAAGGTAACACGTAATTCCAAGGGCGGAGCGTTGTTCAATGCTCTGATAGCAGATTCAGCCTCACGGAAACTGCCAAAGGTCACAAACGCAAATGAGGTCCTAGGCACTCTGACGACGTCCAACGTCTGTCCGTATCCGTCGAACAGCTGCCTGATTCCAATCTATGAACAAAGACAAGAGGTTCTCGTAATTTGCACGGAAAGAGGAACCTAAATTAATAGATCAGTTCATAAAATGTACAACAAATGTCCTCACCTCGGTCAATTCTACAGGGATGTTGTCAACGTACAGTTTGGAATTCGAGCTGCCAGGTCTTCTGTGAAAAGTATTAGAAGAATTATCAAGATATGCGTGTGATAGACTAGATTCTCTCATATATTCCCCTTACCTCGCGTACGGAGTTAAATTCCTGCCCGGACCGTGTTCGTAAGAATTGATATTAGCATCGTAGTAACTTTCTGCCATGGGGTTCCAGCCGTCTAAGTTAGCGCGAGCGTAGGCCATTTTGTCACATGAACTCAGAGATTCACGATAAAGATGTAACTTGACCTGCTTTGGCCTTCAGCCCAATAATCTGAAACTGTGTGGCAGCATGATCATATAGAACAAATTGTGCTCGTCGTCTTTAGTCTTATTTTAACTAAATGAATCTGCTTTTTTACTTCTGTTATTAGTATAAAAACGACGAGATTATTTACTACGTCCCCCAACTGGAAGCATGAGGGTATAACTGCTCCTTGTTAGAAATTAGCGGCACGCTTCGTTACCCCACACGGTTCAAGGTCTGAGCAGCTGGAAGCGTAGTTATCTACATGGTTGCAACTTTGTTGCCAGACTTACACATCCAGTACAGTCTAGCACACAAGTTTTCAGACGGTACAAAATTCTTGAAAGCTGAGAGAATTGACTAAAGTTTATGAAGCGTTCAATGCAAAATTGCCTTTTGAATTACTTTGAAGGTTTTCAACCCCAACATTCATAGATCTTCTATGTCTCTCCTAATACTTGACCAAATTATGAGATTCTCTCATAATCAGATGACATTATCTTCTTACACTCTTCGGGATAATTAATGAACCCCGTGGCTCTGGACTAAAAAACTGAGAGTGGCAATTTTTCAAATCTAAATCTATAGGTTTCGAGTATCAATACCAAACTTCGAGTCCGTCTCATTTCATATTCCTTAGACACCGAGACTTTTGTACGAGACTATACACCGGTAAGTTAAAGATCTAGAAAATAGTAATTATGTACTCAACATTGAAAGTTTGTTTTGTTCTGTTTTTCACTCACCTGTAATAACAGTTTATTACGGTGAAAATTCGAATCCTCGTAGCTCAACGTTATGTGAATGGAGTATTGAAATGTTCGATTCTTCTTATAATAAAAAAACTTCTCCCTGATTATTTATGTAGATCACTCCGAACAACGGTCGACGACACAACATACACACAACAGATATAAAATCTAGCACTTTCGCCGATTTTAGGTTAGGCGAAGATCAAGATCGCGGGAATCATAAAAATTCTGCTTTCGAACGCGCGAGATTTAAAAAAATTCTGCTACGCTGGAACTATTTATCTACATTTTAGAATGTCCTGCATTAGAAACAAATTAAACATCTCCGTATATTTGTGAATGACAACAATTAGAATTGAACATTCTTTTGGATTCTGAAATGATCGTTAATATACTGATAGGATGGATCGTTTTCCCTGAACAATTATAGGTACCAAACATTAAAAAATTCAGCTGTATGAGAATTGAAGGAAAGGTTCTTTGCGCTATTTTCACAATGAAATACATGTTTGAGAATTTGGTTTCAGTATAAGTTTATTCAATTATAATGTATGACTACGGTACATAAATGAATGTATTAAAAATATTAGGCAGTCGCGACGGTCTTATATTGAGATTCGTAATTAGATCAGTCATCTTTGGTCCCTTCGAAAAATAACATCTTTCTTATAATATATAGGTAATACGAGTGGGTACATAATTGTTGAACACACGCATACTTTGCAGAATAAGGGTTGCATGGTCAAACACGTCAACGATCATACTCCATATGTATATTGATAATCATAATCGAAGTTAACATTGTTTTCAAACATAGAATATGAAAAATAGCCAACATTTATACTTTGTGTTGTGTTATAACATAATTGTACTTATTACTGTGCTATGTATCTTTTGAATACTATGAATACTTTTTGTATCATTTATCTTATAGATTACACTTGTCCTTAACTGTAAAAGTTTCAAATAAAAATAAAAAATCTCGAATCTAAGATATGACTAAAAGTTATAGGATTAAAACAGAAAAAAATGAAAATTTTCATTCAGCAAACAACAGTTTCGAACTTATAAGTAAAAAATTAAACCTTCAGTGCTTTTTCCACCATTTTTTGGAAAATATTTATTTGAGACTTCTTTCGTTATTTAAAAGTAAAACAAAAATTTACCCGTTTATCGATACTTATTAAACAATAATCTTATAACGATTTTGAACAAATTTTCATTAAAATGAATCCTTGTATGACTCTGACGAAAGCTAAAAACAATTTACATCTTGAGTAGGTAGTGTAGCTTATCTTCGTCAAATATGTACGATCACACCTTGAGTAGACCTTCTCTAACAAGAACTGCACGGACTTCGGGTAACTCGACCACGTACTCGCCCGGCTTTGAGCACTCGATAATTTTAACGAGTACCGGTGTGCTTGGGACTACCAGCTCCTTCACCCTGCTGGCCACAGGATCCGGCAGTTCTCCGGTGTCTTCGACTCGGCCTAAGCCAACGACTGAGCAAACGCTAGCGAGCGATTTGGTTGTCGTGAAATCTTTTGTTATCAATTTTATATCGGTGTGATTGACGACTTCCATATTGCCGAAGTCGATGTAGTTCACCGTGCTCGAATTCGGAGTGGTGTTTGTCTCCATGCAAACTGCCCTGTACCACTGTCCTTCGAACAAAGCCAAGCATAGCTCGTGGTGCCTGGGAATGTAGTTTTCCGTTGTTTGCTTGCAGTACTCTTCTATCTGCGCAGTCATCACGCCAGTGACATGACCAATGAGCTCCAAATCCTGTGGCGCCATGGCGTGCATGACTGACCCGTAGGAGTAGAGAGCGAGAACGTGGAGCGTCTGTCCAACTTCCCCGAGTTCAGCTACTTCCATATCCTCGAGCATGAAGGCGGTCGTTTCATCCTTCTTCTTTTTCCAACTCGGAATCAGCAGCTCGTTGATTTTGTCGTTCACGCAGGTGCCGTCAGATATTACTTTCAGGATCACACCGTCTGTAGGCGAGCTTTCGAAAGTACACAGCAGTGACTTTGGCTGTTCCGTCAACTTGGCGAGATAGTCGTTGACCTCTTTTGTCATGGGAACATCCCTGGGCACGTCTTTCAGGACGATTCTGGCAACACAGGACGGAATTTCCTTCAAATGTTGAGATATCGGTTTAATATTCTCCAGCTCTGTCGTCTCAATGTTTCCGAAATCGAGATAACTGACGGTTATTTTGTTGTCCACGATCTTCCTAACTATAGCGCGGTAGTAGTTGTTGTCGACGGCGTACTTGGCGATTACCATTTGACCTGGAACCGGCAGCAAAGGCAGCGGGCTGACCTTGGTCGACCATTTAGCAACATCCTGGGTCATTCGATCAAAAACTTCCAGGTCTGCAGGCACGAGGCTCCTGACGAAGATTAGAGCATGGCTGCGGAACGATACGATTCCTACTTCTGTTCCAGTCGTCAGAGTAGCATATGGTACCCCCTTCTGCTCCGGGGCCGGCGTCCAAGGCTTGAGGACACCTTTCGCTGTCTTGTCGTCGCTGGAAAATACGACGACTTGTGCGCCATCCTGGCGGACGCTTTCAGGGTTGATTTTTTCGACGACGAAAGTGTACTGCTCCATCGGGCCCAGCTTGAATTCTCCCTCTGTTATCTCGCAGACTGCTCCTAGTGTCGGTAGATTGCCGAATCCAGGAGGAATCGGTCTCACCGCTGTCACTGGCTCCACGCGACCTTCGTCAACTGCTGCGAGTCGAATTGGGGGACCCACAGAGGTGACAGTACCTCGGATCCAGTCGTCTAGCCTCTTTCCGCAAACTAAGTCTCCGACCGATGGCTTGAAGTTAGGAACAGATGGCATCTTTTCACATTCTGGTGTGAGACAGTTCGATATCTTTGAGTACTCCTGTTGCAGTTTGAGGACGCCGATTGTCACCGCGGCTTTATCGCTTCCGAGAAGAACGTGAGTTTCGAAAAATCCTTCTTCCTCGGTCTCAAGAATTTCGACGATATTTTTTATCTCAGTTTCAGCAGTCGAAGAACCGACTGGATCTATCGCTCGAGTTTTATCAGCGATTTGCTCAGGCGCCTTCTTGGCCACATCCACTGTGACCACTGGTTTGGCTGGTGATTTGATCCCGGAGGGTCCAGCGACGGCAGTATCAATGGGCTGCGAGAAAGACACCTTGGCTGGTGACTTGACATCCAAAGTTTTCGGTATCTCTGTAGATTTCTGGAAACTGACGTCTGGTTCGGGCAGTGTGGTACGGACCGGCTTAGGTGTCTCAGTGTCGCTTGCCTTCTGAATAGGCTTTGCAATCTCCCTATCAATTGCCTTCTGGATAGCATTCGCGATTTCCGTATCGTTCGCCTTATGCACAGGCTTTGCAACTTCGGTGTCGTTTATGTTGAGGTTCTTGACCTGGTCTTGAACCTGCCGTTGATTTTTCTCCTCTGAATTATTACGATCGCTGGGTCTGGGGAAAAAGTTCCTGTTCTGCTGACCGCCGCTCTGCTGGAATTGGTTTCTTTGGCTCTGGCCACCATAATTTTGGCGCTGTCCTTGTCCTTGTCTGTTATCAAAACTTCTGTGTTCCTGTCTGCCTTGCTGGAAATTCTGTTTCATAGGCGGCGACGTCGTGTCTTTGGATTCTTGCGTGGTTTGTTGATCATTCTGTCTCCTAGGTGGTCGGTCGCCTTGACCAACGCGGAAGCGGAAGTTCTGATTATCGTTTTCATTCTTTGTCGGATTCCAATAGCCAGTATTGCCTGGCTTGTTCTTGTCAAAATCTCTCTTATGATCGCCGGATTGATCTCGTTTGAAGCTATTCTGAGCCACAGGTGGGTTGTTTTCCTTGCCGCGCGGCTCTAGAGCACCAAGAGGGATCGAAGCAGAGGTCTCAGCGTCCGGAAGAGGCGTAGGTGTTGGATTCATCACTGTGGGTACTCCTGCAGATTTCGTTGGACGGCGCATCGGCACTCTCGTCGTTCGTGATCTAGTCTTAATCTGCCCATGTTCTGCTGCTTCCTCTCCGCTCGACAGCGAGAGAGTTCCAGAATCCGGTCCACCCTCCAAACGTCTGCACGGAATTGTCATAAAATTGTGTTACACATGGGAAGTGAAATATTGATTCGAAAAAAAGAAGAAATTCTGAAAAGATGGAAATTGCGTGTGTGGTGAAGAATATGGTACAGTTACACTGCTTTCGAAACATAAATTGACGGGATCCGGTAGAGAAATATCGACTAAAATTGTTGAAAATTCTTACGGCATAGTCTGGCACTCGATCTTGTGTCTAGGCCAGTCGGCTTCCTGGCAGATTCGGCTGCAATAGTACTCGCGGCAGCGTTGACAGCGCATCGAAGCCAGCTTGGTACAATACTGGCACTTTCCAACCTGCTGAGGAAACTTGTTTACTCCATACTCGTAAAGACCCTTAATAAACACAAGTGAAATTCTTATTCCTGTGTAATTTGCAATAAAAATTGGGAAGAACCGGCAGCGCTTCAATTTCTATATTCTATTGCCGATATCGTTCGATAATTCTGCTAGGCAATGAATAATTAACCAGAGTCAAAATAGAGGTGTAACTCAACAGATCTGGTTTTCGCGTTTGTTCCTACAAGTCATGATTCTATTCCAGTTTTTAAATCGTCAAGACAATAAATAGAGGTCTGAAAATCAACTTACAGCTTCTCTGTTTTCATAAACAGATCGTATCTGTTGTTTCAATTTCGAGTGCTCATACGGCAGTTCATACCAAGCGTGTCCACGCCCCATGGTAACGAATCTAGTTCCGTCATTGGAAACTTGGATCCTTCCTCTGTAACAAATTCAAGCGTGTAAACACCATGTTGATTCCTGTACCGCGAGACCCTTCTCATTCAATTCTTTTTCTAAATTATCATATTATTCAATCGACAGAAGTCTCTCGTACAAAAGCTGAAACTCTCACCTAGTCAACATGGCATTTGTGTCTGCAAAAGGCTCCGCGTCTTCGTAAGGGTCGTAAAAATTCGGATCGTGGATGTCCGGATAGAGTAAGTCGTCGCTCTCATACACCGGTTCAGGAGGAGGGGCGATCGCTCTGCGAGCCAAGAGAGCGAATTCTTGTCCTCGTCCCAGATTCCTCACCCTGATCAAAGTAACCGTCGCGATTAAATCTACGTTTTTTCTCTCATTCTTCTAAAACTCCCGAGGGAAATATTTCTCTGTTCTCAGTTTTCCAGACAATTCTACATTACTTACGTCGGTCTGATTATCTGGCGTCTTTCAGGGCTGATATATTCCCTGCGTTGATTTTCCAATCCGAGAGGATGCTGGGTGCCAACGTTAGGCACCCCGTGTCTCATCAACTTCTTCTTGCGAGAGTCGTCGGTCTTATTTTTGGCAAAAGTCACCACCAGATTCAAAGGCGGAGTGTTATTCAATACTCTCATGGCAGCTTCAGCCTCGCGGAAACTACCGAAGGTCACGAAAGCCCACGACGAGCCTGGCGGGCTCAGAACGTTCAACGTCTGACCGTATCTATTGAATAGCTGCTGGATTCCGGCCTGCGAACGATTGGAAAACTCGTGGGTGAGCTAGATCTCATCGAACGAAGCAAAGATCGTCAAATTGAGCGCAAAGAGGAGAAATTTGCGGTTCTAGGGTCCGAATCGTTAGCGTCGAGAATAGCAAAAAAAATTCACAAAAAAATTTCTTACCTCAGATAATTCCAACGGGATGTTGTTGACGTAGAGTTTGTACTCTGCGGTGGCAGGGGTTCTGTGGAAAGCGAGAAAAAAATGTCTTTAGGTACATTGTAGAAAAACGTGGTCGGGGAATCGAGACGTGGCATTGTGTACATCGAGCGATAGAATTCGTGTGCGATTTATGGATGGATCGTGAATGAATTTTCTCACCTTGCGTACGGGGTTAAATTCGCCCCCGGACCGTGTTCGTAAGAATTTATGTTAGCATCGTGGTAGCTCTCCGCCATCGGGTCCCAGCCATCTAAATCGTCACGTGGGTAGGCCATTTTTTTATCCTGTTTATTCGACGATTCGCGTTGGACGTTTGATAGCGGCTTTGTTTTAGCTTTCAACCCGCTAAACCGAATCTACATGCGTCCCAAGACGCGTAAACAAACGAGTTTCGACCGGCTGAAATTAATCTCGATAGTCTTCTTTGTCTAATTTCCGTTTATTCGTTGAGGTTTTAATCAACTAATGATAGTTCTTACTTATCGTTCGCTTCTATATTCGTTAAATGATCACAAAGTTATTTACCTCGACTTTGATACAAAGTGGAAAGTTTAACCGGTACCGAGAACAAAAGCGGTGTGGCTTTTGCGTCCAACAGGTCTCAAGGTCTCTGTGCAACTGAATTCTCTCTCGACAGTCTCGACACCCGACCAAAACACCGACCGCGTGCGCGGTACGAGTGGGATTTCCCCACGCGCATGCGCAGCACCTCGGATTGAATTTTACAAGATTTGTGGCTCGAAATGAGGCGGATTTGATCCACCTTTGTATTCGCGATGGATGAAAAATAACTTTTTGAAAGGTTAACGTTGATTATTTATCAGATCGGAGTTTATACGCCGCAGTAAATTCAAATATTCTGAAGATAAAACTTGCTCGGTCTTCTAACCGCCTCGTCTCAGACCGGAAGTACGTCACGTCGAGATGCGTGAAAATCACTTTCTTAGAGTTTTAGGAACGGTGCATCGTGACCCTCGTCGATTGGCGGCCCTGTTCGAATCGTTTGAACGGTGGATTCGAATTCAACTTTATTTCGATGTCGAATTATACCTTTTATGGTTCGATGAGGATGAGGTTGTTTATAAGATCGTCGATTCTACAGATTGTTGTAGAGTGACGGATGAAGTTGTGTACTAGATTAGAATTATATCGATTCCGGATGACGATGATAAGATTACCACGATGTGTAGATGATTCTTGTCGTATTTGAATCGACGTTACATTTTTTTTTTTTTTTACAGGTATCAGCGATTGCTGTTGATTTTCGCAAATTTCTCGTTTCCACTATCCTTTGAACGTGAAATAAACAGGCGAAAATGTGTAATTATACTTATAAGAACAAGGAACGCAGGTATATGAAGTACATACCTGGCAGCAAGTGTAGATATAGTACAATACAATGAATTAATATTCTGGGAATTTCATAGACGTATTGGAACTTCCCGAATTTCCCTAAAAATGTCTTTTGTTCATAGCTCTTGCTTCCACGAGGGTAGCTCATTCGACCTGGAGGACGATCGGTTTTACCGTCCCTGTGAAATTATGCATCGCACCTGGCAATTTAGATAGATAACATATATATTCTTCATTTGTAGTTTGTTTGTAGAGACTAATTTCACCAATGGTTCGTGAAAATTGTAAAAAAAAATATGCGTATAAGAAGTAAATAAACGTGAGAATTATACAAATTTGAACGAACTTTTTCTCCGTCGATTATTCTCAAACAACTTAGACACACAAGTTAGACTGAATTGAAATACCGAGTTTCGGTTTACCCGCCTCCACTAGGACCGTATTTTAAAACAGCTTTAGGAACACCGTGACAGTTTTTCTGACGCCGTAAACATGGCGGATGCTGCGGCTCGGCAGCTCCAATACGAATATAAAGCGGTAATTATATCTAACTCGTATAAATCCATAAAAGCACGGCTTCGCAACTCTGCAAATTCTACTTCCCAACTAATTTCATCAAGTCCAAATCTCGCACGTTAATTCAAAGACATTGTTTTCGTTTTCGCAACGTCGTATAGGTTAGGTCATGCTAGCTATTCCGCCGCGTATTCAATGAGAATAATGAATTCTTTCATTCCGTAATTGCTAGGTGAAGATACAAACATCGGAAGTTTCACATTTATAAATATTTTCAGAACTCTAATCTCGTATTACAAGCTGACGTACGTCTGATAGAAAGACGAAGCAGAGATGAGGCCACCGGAGAGGTTATGTCCCTTGTGGGAAAACTCGACGGTACTAGAATGGGGGACAGACATCAACGTACGAAACCGGGCAAAGCGGAGGAACGAAAAGTCAAGTGAGTATTCTTTGCCGCAATCACATCGGCGTGAATTTCATTCCTTAATGAACCAACGCTGATTCTTTTTTATTAGACGCCAGAAGCGTGACGAAGCTCAGTACGATTTTACCCGGATGAAAGGCTCGACTCTTTTGTCCGAGGGAGTAGACGAGATGGTCGGAATCGTGTACCGACCTAAGACGCAGGAGACTCGTCAGACCTACGAAGTGCTGCTCAGCTTCATTCAAGAGGCTTTGGGAGACCAGCCGAGAGACATTCTGTGCGGTGCTGCGGACGAGGTTTTAGCAGTGTTGAAAAACGACAGACTGAAGGAAAAGGAGAAGAAGAAAGAGACGGAGCTGCTGCTGGGCGCCTTGGCTGAAGAGAGATTTGCGCTCTTGGTCAATCTCGGAAAGAAAATCACCGATTTTGGTAGCGATGAGAAAACTACCACCAACGAGGAGAATATCGACGAAACTTATGGGATTAACGTACAGTTCGAAGAGAGTAGCGAAGAGGATGACGAAGACGCTTACGGAGAAGTTAGGGAAAACGACGACGAGGGGGACGAAGGAGAAGAAGCCAACATAGATCGCGCTATACACGCAGAAAACGTTCGTTCTTATTTATCGTTGAATATTTCTTACAATATTAACTGGTACAAAGTTCGCAGAAACTTGAAACACGACCGAAAAGTAAAAAAATTGACGACAACAATGACTCTTTTACTTTATAGTGATCAGATTTTCATTGTTTGATGATAATAGTGTGATTTTTTCAACAGCTTGGGGGTGTTGAGGAAATGAAGAAAGAGAAACCGCTTCATCCGCTGGACATAGACGCCTATTGGCTCCAACGAAGGCTGAGTAGAATATACGACGACGCTATGGTCTCTCAAGCGAGAGCTGCGGAAGTGTTGGGAGTTTTGAGAGACGCCGGTGACGACAGAGATTGCGAGAATCAACTCGTTCTTCTCCTGGGTTACGACTGTTTCGATTTCATCAAACAGCTGAAAAAATACAGACACATGAGTGAGCACAATTTTATTTATGAAGAAAGATTAATTCGAGAATCGAGAAATAACTGATTTTTTAATCTATTATTCTTTGTTACAGTTGCCTACTGCACAATGTTGGCATCTTCACAGTCTGAGCCTGAGAGACAGAAAATTAGGAACAAAATGAACGACGACGCAGCTTTGGCAAAAATCCTGCGTCAATTAGACACTGGAAAGGGTGAAGACGATGCTGATGAAACAATGGAGGCAAGAGCGCAGAGGAAACGGCGAGAAGAGAACGAAGATGGGGCCGGTGGTCCAGGAGGGCAGGTTCAAGGATCTAGAAACCTGATCGATTTGGAGGACCTGACCTTCGCCCAGGGAAGTCACTTTATGGCTAACAAACGGTGTCAGCTGCCCGATGGCAGCTTCAGAAAGCAAAGAAAAGGGTAAAACTTGAATAATGTTTCATCGTAGAAACCCAAATGTTTCTGAAACTGAATTTTACAAATTTAACGAATGTTTTTTACATTTCTACATCGTTTCTCAGGTACGAGGAGGTCCATGTTCCAGCTCTGAAGCCCAAGCCGTTTGGAGATAACGAAAAACTTCACCCTATCGACCAGCTGCCGAAATATGTCCAGCCAGCATTTGAAGGTTTCAAGACACTGAATCGTATCCAGAGCCGATTGCATCACACGGCCTTGGAAAGCGACGAGAATTTGTTGCTCTGCGCGCCCACGGGAGCTGGTAAAACGAACGTTGCTCTCCTATGCATGATGAGAGAAATTGGAAAACACATAAACGCCGATGGCACGATAAACGCGGACGAATTTAAAATCATATATGTCGCGCCCATGAGATCTCTAGTACAGGAAATGGTCGGAAACTTTGGAAAACGTTTGGCTACTTACAATCTCACCGTTTCTGAACTCACCGGTGACCACCAGCTGACCAGGGAACAGATTGCCGCGACTCAAGTGATCGTGTGCACCCCAGAAAAGTGGGATATCATTACCAGAAAAGGGGGCGAGAAGACCTTCACTTCCCTCGTTCGCCTCGTCATAATTGACGAAATCCATTTACTCCACGACGAGAGAGGCCCTGTGCTCGAGGCTCTTGTCGCCAGGACGATAAGAAACATCGAAACGACCCAGGAAGATGTAAGGCTTGTGGGGCTTTCTGCTACGCTACCGAACTACCAGGACGTTGCAGCATTTTTACGAATCAAACCAGAAACTGGCTTGTTCTACTACGACAATAGTTTCAGGCCCGTCGCGCTCGAGCAGCAGTACATCGGAGTGACTGAAAAAAAGGCGCTGAAGAGATTCCAAGTAATGAACGAGATTGTTTACGAAAAAACAATGGAACACGCCGGCAGGAATCAAGTCCTTGTCTTTGTGCATTCTCGAAAAGAAACCGGAAAGACTGCCAGAGCCATAAGAGACATGTGCCTGGAGAAGGACACTCTGGGCCAGTTTCTAAGGGAGGGATCCGCATCCATGGAGGTTCTCCGCACGGAAGCTGAGCAAGTGAAGAACCAGGAATTGAAAGACCTGCTTCCCTACGGCTTTGCTATTCATCACGCCGGAATGACCAGGGTGGATCGTACCCTTGTGGAAGACTTGTTCGCGGACAGACACATCCAGGTTCTTGTATCAACCGCGACTCTTGCCTGGGGAGTTAATCTCCCAGCTCACACCGTCATCATAAAAGGCACGCAGGTTTACAACCCTGAAAAAGGTAGATGGGTAGAGCTGGGCGCTCTAGACGTCCTCCAGATGCTGGGAAGAGCTGGACGTCCGCAATACGACACCAAGGGCGAGGGTATACTGATTACAAATCACAGCGAACTTCAGTATTACCTGTCCCTCCTCAACCAGCAATTGCCAATCGAGTCTCAACTTGTGAGCAAAATGTCTGATATGCTAAACGCGGAAATCGTTCTTGGAACTATCCAGAATATTAGAGACGCCGTTACCTGGCTCGGGTACACTTATCTCTACATCAGAATGCTCAGGTGCCCGACTCTTTACGCGATTCCTCATGACAAACTGAAGGAAGATCCACTCCTCGAGCTCCACAGGGCTGATTTGATCCACTCGGCTGCCTTGGGTCTGGATCGAAGCGGACTGATAAAGTACGACAGAAAATCTGGACACTTTCAAGCCACCGAATTGGGAAGGATCGCTTCTCATTACTACTGCACACACGATACTATGTCCACCTATAATCAACTGCTTAAAAGAACTTTGAGCGAAATCGAATTGTTCAGAGTATTTTCTCTGTCTGGAGAATTCAAGAACATCAACGTGAGAGAAGAGGAGAAATTAGAACTTCAAAAACTGATGGAAAGGGTACCGATACCTATCAAAGAAAGCATCGAGGAACCCAGCGCCAAGGTGAACGTTTTACTACAGGCTTACATATCCCAGCTGAAATTGGAGGGCTTTGCCCTGATGTCGGACATGGTCTATGTCACCCAGTCAGCAGCCAGGTTGATGAGGGCCATTTTTGAGATCGTTTTGTTCAGAGGATGGGCGCAGCTTGCCGACAAATGTTTGTCTTTGTGTAAAATGATCGATCGCAGAATGTGGCAGTCCATGTCGCCTCTGAGACAGTTTAGAAAAATGCCCGAAGAGATCGTCAAGAAGATAGAGAAGAAGAATTTCCCATGGGAAAGACTCTACGATCTTGGACCAAACGAGATTGGAGAACTTATCAGAGTTCCTAAGCTGGGTAAAACCATTCACAAATACATTCACCAGTTTCCTAAGCTGGAATTGTCCACCCACATTCAACCCATTACCAGATCTACTCTTCGCGTGGAACTTACCATCACTCCAGACTTTCAATGGGACGAGAAAATCCACGGAGCATCAGAGGCCTTTTGGATACTGGTGGAGGACGTTGATTCGGAGGTGATACTTCACCACGAGTATTTCCTCCTGAAGGCGAAATACGCCAACGACGAACATCTCATAAAATTCTTCGTCCCAGTCTTTGAGCCACTTCCGCCACAGTATTTCCTCAGAGTTGTATCGGACAGATGGATCGGGGCTGAGACTCAGCTACCGGTCAGTTTCAGACACTTGATATTGCCGGAGAAGAATCTTCCCCCGACGGAGCTTCTGGACTTACAACCCTTGCCAATAACTGCTCTGAGAAATTCGAAATTCGAGACTGTCTACATGGATAAATTTCCCCAGTTCAATCCAATCCAGACCCAGGTTTTCAACGCAGTTTACAACTCCGATGACAACGTTTTCATCGGCGCTCCTACCGGCTCTGGAAAAACCACCATTGCTGAATTTGCTGTGCTCAGATTACTGACTCAAAATCCCGAGGGACGCTGCGTCTACATGGTGAGCAAGGAGGCGCTAGCTGAGCTCGTGTACGCCGACTGGTCAGCCAAGTTCAGTCAGCAGCTTGGAAGGAAGGTGGTTTTATTGACGGGAGAAACTGGAACAGATCTTAAGCTCCTGGCCAAGGGACAAGTCATAATAACCACAGCTGACAAATGGGACGTTCTTTCGAGGAGGTGGAAGCAGAGGAAGAACGTGCAGAACATTCAGCTCTTCATCGTCGACGAGCTCCAGCTGATAGGCGGCGAGGAGGGACCCGTTCTTGAGGTGGCTTGCTCAAGAGCAAGATACATCTCTTCCCAGCTTGAAAAACCGACCAGAATCGTCGCCCTTTCGGCTTCTCTAGCCGACGCCAAAGACGCCTCGCAATGGCTTGGAGCTCCGGCTGCTGCGACCTTCAATTTCCATCCCTCTGTGAGGCCGATTCCCTTGGAACTCCACGTTCAAGGATTGAACATAACTCACAACGCCTCGAGACTCGCCGCGATGGCAAAACCCGTCTATAACGCGATTCTAAGACACGCGCCCAGGAAACCAGCGATCGTTTTTGTCCCAACAAGAAGACAGGCTAGAATGACAGCCATCGATCTTCTCACATTCACAGCCGCCGAAGGAATGCCCTCGAGGTTCTTCCACGCGGAGGAAGCGGACATCAAACCCTTCCTGGACAGAATGAGCGACAAAACTTTGAAGGAAACCTTGTCTCAGGGTGTGGCTTATCTGCACGAGGGACTCTCCGTAGACGACAGACATCTGGTCGAGCAGTTGTTCGACAGCGAGGCTATCCAGGTCGCCGTAGCAACTCGAGATCTTTGCTGGGGGCTTTCGATAAATTCTCATCTAGTCGTGATCATGGACACTCAGAGTTACAACGGAAAAACACACGCCTACGAGGACTATCCGATAACGGATGTCCTGCAGATGGTAGCGAGGGCTAACAGGCCTTTGGAAGACCACGACGCCAAGTGCGTGCTCTTGTGCCAGAGTTCCAAGAAAGATTTCTTCAAGAAATTCCTCAACGAACCTCTCCCGGTAGAGAGCCATCTCGATCACAGACTCCACGATCATTTCAATGCGGAAATAGTCACGAAAACTATCGAGAACAAACAAGACGCCGTCGATTACCTCACTTGGACATTCCTCTACAGAAGGCTCACGCAGAATCCTAATTACTACGGACTCCAGGGCGTCACGCACAGACATCTTTCGGACCATTTGTCCGAACTTGTGGAAAGCACGCTCAGCGATTTGGAACAGGCCAAGTGCGTCGCTGTCGAGGATGAGATGGACACGCTGCCTTTGAATCTGGGAATGATCGCAGCTTATTACTACATAAACTATGCGACCATAGAGCTGTTCAGTCTCTCCCTGAATAACAAGACCAAAATCCGAGGGCTTCTTGAGATCATCTCTGCCGCAGCCGAGTACGAGACTGTTCCTGTTAGACAGAGGGAAGAGAATCTGCTCCGAAGTCTCGCCGCTCGTCTGCCACACGCTCCCCAGGTCCCTAGGATGGCAGATCCTCACGTCAAAGCACAACTTCTCCTTCAGGCCCATTTATCCAGAATCCAGCTGGGCCCGGAGCTCCAGAAGGACACGGAACTCGTCCTAGGCAAGGCAGTGCGGCTGATTCAGGCCTGCGTCGACGTTCTGAGTTCCTCAGGATGGCTGGCACCCGCCGTCGCTGCCATGGAGCTGGCGCAGATGGTGACGCAGGCGATGTGGTCCAAGGACTCGTACCTCAAACAACTTCCGCACTTTACGTCAGAGACGATAAAACGTTGTACGGAGAAGAAAGTCGAGACTGTATTCGACGTTATGGAGCTGGAGGACGACGACAGAAACAGACTCCTGCAGTTGACCGACGTGCAGATGGCCGATGTAGCCAAGTTCTGTAATCGCTATCCCAACATCGAGATGGCCTATGAAGTTCAGGACAAGGATAGACTCAGGAGCGGAGGAACGGTCAACGTAGTTGTGCAACTGGAGAGAGAGGACGAGGTCACAGGGCCTGTGGTAGCGCCGTACTTCCCACAGAAGAGGGAAGAGGGATGGTGGGTAGTGATCGGAGACCCGAAAAGCAACTCGTTGCTCTCTATAAAGAGGCTCACGCTGCAACAGAAGGCGAGGGTCAAGCTGGACTTTGTTGCTCCCGCGCCAGGCCAGCATTCTTACACTTTGTACTTCATGAGCGATGCCTACCTGGGATGCGATCAGGAGTACAAATTCACTATCAATGTCGGAGAGTACGAGTCAGACGCGAGTTCAGAGTCCGAGTCTGATTAATTGCGAGCTTCGGCGTTGATCGATTAATCGCTAAAGTTCAAATGTTCATAATTTTATATCTTCACTGAATATAAACCCTGAAGATTTGGGGTGAACCTTGTTTTCAAAGAAGAAATTAACGAGACACAGGACGTTAGGTGATATAGCTTCTGTATTTTTATTAAGATAATTACAATAAACGACGTGTCGTTTTGTGGAATGATTTCTGATCACACAGCGTTGTAACGATCGTTTTTCATTTTACCATTGTGAAGAATGATGATTATTAAAATAAATACCGAATGTAATACAGAAAATTGTTTTTTTTTTTCGGAAAAATTCATCCATTCATTACCTTTGCAAATAATTGTATCGCTACGCAATTAAGCTCCGGCAACAATTTTCTGTAATCAAATTTCAGGTTTGATCTACAATAACAAATTTACTATACAACGATCAACGGATGAGATAATGCATTAGGCGCGCATTTGTATCAAGTACTAATTAGTTGTTTTTGCAACCTAAGATTCGTTATCGGTTTTATTATCTTAGAAAACTGTTTTTCTCGATATTCTCGTAGACCATGAAACAAATTGATAAATTGAGGCTGGTGTATTTTTTCTCTTCTTTTCATTATGTACAGGTTTTCACACTTAAGGCTTTGATATAGGAACGCGTATTACGGGTTACGTAAAATCTGTTATTATAACTTAATTACAGTTCACCTAAAAATATCAATTCTGAAGGTACCTTGGGTCAACAAATTTCGGTCTGTTTACGTAATAATATACGTATGTATATATATATGACTATAATGAACATTTCAACATCACAATTAGGACTATGATTAATATTGCAATCAATAAATCAAATTCTTCGAATTCACGACACGTTTACAAAATTTTAAACAAAAATAGAGTCTAAAATTATATGGATAATCATTTTTACGATTTCTGTGTTATACTCTTTATTCGTGATATGCGTTTCAAAGGTATCTCGTTATACGTAATTAGTGTATGTAATACGGACGCGAGGAAGGACGGTACATATTATTATACCTACGGCTGCGTAAAAATTTGACGGATATTGTGTATTATTATCATTTTTTAATCTTAGCACCTCTGTCATATGTATTTATAATTATTATTTCTCTGTTTTTTTTTTTTTTTTTTTTGTTATCAATTATTAAAAACAATATATTTTCTCTTTTCTTCGTCTCTGAATTCGGATAAATAAATTATATGAATGATGTCAATGCTAATATTATAAATAATACATGATCACGTTAATGTAACTAAAATAACATCTTTCTCTGCTGCTATTATTGACTGTACATTCAAACGAGTCTCCCTCGATCGATTAAAATCTGTAATAAACGCTATGTATTAATAAATTACTGGAAAATCTATCCTCGAACACGATCAAATATCTTTTTGTAGCTCTATGACATAGATTACCGCAAATATTTACACTCAAAGCACAAATCTCTTCAATTTCATTCGATGAATTGTAACGGTTGAATAATAATTGGTTAGATCAGACAGTTCATCGATAATTAAAAAAAATTACAATTTCGTTATCTCGCTCCAAAAACCGCGTTACTCCAGAGTGTCTATAGCCGTGTCGTCGAGGGTATGAAGCCAGTTGAATATCATCATATTCCTCTCATACTTGGACAGCTGCTTTCCCCGCTCCCTTTCAACGTCCCTGACCGTGAGCGGTAAATTTTTTCCCTTGCGAGAAGTCACAGCGAGCAGAGAACCGGAAGTCGCGACTGCACCGGGGACCGAAAGAGTGGCTCCTGGACTGGACTGGGCGGCGGATGCCGCAGCCTCGAGTCTGTCCAGGTTGAACTCGCTCTGCGAGAGGCGTTCCAAGGCTCTGTAGGTCGTCATCAACCTGAGATAAGAAAAGTTATCATCGTTGCGTGAATTACGTGAGAAATGTCAAGATCGCAAGCCCGACGCACCTTCGACGGATGTAGTTCTGCCGGACCTTCTTGTTGACGGACCTGACGAGGTCGGCGGCCGTGAAGGGCATCGGGGTCGGATGGTGCGAGGAAGCCGGTGGCGCGGGCTGCGCAGCCCCACCGTGAGGACTCGGCAGCTGAGACGTGGTCCCGACGTCGCCAACGGCGACCCACGTGCTGCAGGACCTCGAGGCGTGGTCCAGCCTCGTCTGTTCCAAGAGCAGCCCGTTGCGGTGGGCAGTGTCTAGCGCGAGAGCCGAAACGGCGGAGCGTAGCTTCCGCGAGGATCCAGCGTCGGGACTGGGCAGTTGAGACACGTCGCTCGTGCTGAAGCTCTTCTGCAGGCCCAACGCGGACGAGAGCGCACCGCAACTCCGTATCAATTCGGTCTCTTCCTCGAACCAGAGGATTTCCGGTATGTCCGCCGGTCTGGAGGAGAAAAGGATACGCAGGATGATTAGGTAACACGCGATCGTTATAAGCCGGATAATTTCCGTCGCGTGTTATTCAGTCGTGAGTTAGCGATCGGGGGTTCATAAAACGCGGACTACGGATCTTTGAAATGCGATAATACCATTACAGCGACGATACGACCGAGGCCAAAGTAACGGCTGGTGAGGCTGACTTTTCTACTTATACACTAAGTGACCCTGCTTCAGTCCACTAGATGTTGAAGAGTCAAAATTTCGTGTTGTTTTGGCTCCAAAATGCCAAATGTCTTGGGTACCCTGGTCCTCCGAATTACATCACTGATTGAAGAAAGTCTTGCGTAACATCTATGATGTGGCTAATTCAAATATCGCACTGTAAGGTATTCTCAGATTGGGTACATCGGAATAGTTATGTTCAATGCAAAAAGTTACGTATTCGGTAGCGTTATAGCGAGGATGGGAATATGAGAATAAAACTGCATCAGGTTTTGCGAAAGTTCCGTGTGAAATTTAATCAATCGATATCGCTTAATACCCGAACATGACAGACTCTTTTCGTTTCAATATCTACTCGCGTGTTTATTAATTACAGCAACTTATCTACGTCCGTGGAATAAAAACGGATTAAAATATGATCAATTCCACGGAATTTCGATCTCTCGAAAGTTTCGCTGACGATCAGTTCCTAATATCTTGACCTACAATCCCGTCGCGAGTTTAAACAGTAAACAGATATCCGTATCGTATTGAATGAAATCTCACCTGTTGCCTTGTATCTGACGGGTGTCGGGATTAGGCGAGGGGCCTCTGCTGGCTAGATGAGCGTCGCTGTACGATTTAAAGGCGACGAGTCGATTTCCTCTGGCTTCACTGGCTATGGAAGACACGCTGAACAGCGAAAGATCCGTTGTGACGCTCTCGTGACTCGGAGAACGCAGCATTCTGCAGGCCACCTGGAGCACCGGTGTCTGCAAAACCACCGTCGCTGCAGGTACGGCGTTACTCGCCGGCGACGCGGGCTTAGCTTCCGCCTCTGACATGCTTATCGTATTTATTAGATGAAATTCAATTTTAAAAACGAAGCTTGAGATTCTCGATTCTCCTGGAGGATTATTTCAAATTTTTATTAAGACACTCGTGTGTTACATCATTTTCTAGTTTACTAAATTTCGGTACCTCATCTAGTCAATTTTGCTACAGAAACTTGCACAGTCTTGTCAACCTATTGAATAATCTGATCAGCACACACTACGGTTATCGTGACGAGTGAGGAATTCATTCACAGCACATTGTTCGACTGTTCGTCGTATACCAACAGCCTGAGAAAAACAACGGAATCACTAATAATTTGTTTTAAAAATTCCTTATCTCAAAACAATTGCCAGCAGGTCCCATATTATTCCGGGGTGGCTTTGGCTTCGCGACCCTCGTAGGAGCCGGAATTCCGGGTTTCAGTTTAACCCGAATAGAAACAGCCGGTGCGAGTTGACTTCCGGTCTTTCAGTTCAGTTCTATCCTCCCACGGCACTATTTCTTCCAGTCCTTCACTCACGCGTACAGAACACCGAATCCAGATTTGGCTCCGAAAAGACCGGCAGTTTCACACACGCATCGTATGCGACCGTGTTTCTCGGTGAATGGTGAGGAACGTCAGGACGATTCGTCCGATTTCGTCGAATCTCGTTCACCTCCGCTCCTCGAGATGCGTGTTTACTGCACAGGCGTCAATCGATATCTCCCAGAGCGCCGTCGCCACGCTGCTCTATCGCTACAGCGAGAACCAACAATGACCACTTATTCGGCTCTACACACCTCCTGACCTATTCTCCAGAGCTTTTCACCCAGCTTCCGCGAGACTCGAGAAGATACAAAGACTCCTCGGAGAGCACAGAACTCAAAGTTGTCTAAAAGTCGTCAAGTGTCCCACTTTTTGACGTCTAAATCTTGTCTTAACTCTCAAAAAGTCGTCTGTAGGTCTCTTATAGACGTCTTTGAGAGTCAAGACAAGATTTAGACGTCAAAAAGTGGGACATTTGACGACTTTTTGAGTTCCGTGCTGTCTGGGTCAAAGATCGTGATCGCAACCGGACTCTGAACCACACGGTGATAACATGGTTGGTCATAGATCTGGGCAGAGTTAATATCCTTAATCGATGAGGCGAGTGTATCTACGCAGCGTGGGTTAACAATAGAAAGTAATGGTCGAGAGTAATTGGAGGACGTAAATCGTTTTATTGTTACTCGTTGGATCCGCTGTGACGAGGAAGTCATCGGGTCAAGGATATTTTTGAAAGCGATGTAACATTCGCTGGATGAATTCAACAACAACGAGGAAAACGTTGCGGTATTCATTCGCGAAAAATCGATGCCTAGGCCTCCGCGGGTCTCGAGTCTGCAAAAGCCCACGGCGACACGGAGGAGCTCGTAAATTTGAAGTGAGGTTGTCCCGGATCTTTTTGATGCAGGACCAAAACTGGGACGCGGTGAAAACGAGAGGTTCGAGCCACCGCTGTTGGCATGAGTGATCGTGTTACACACTGCTGAATCGTTTACCGGGAGTAAAATTCCTCCGATCTTCGATAAGACACGAATTCGTTGAACGATTTTCGGTCCATAGTTGATTTATTCCACCTTTTATCGTCGAACTTACAATTTATTGGTGGGTTTCGTAATCGAGGTTCTTGCGTAATATTGACAAAGAAGATTCGAAGATGACCAGCAACCGTGGAAAACTATTATCACTGAATATCTTAGGCGGTCATAAACCTCTGAAGTGATGTTTGTTTATCTTCTGACAGTCGCGACTCGAGTATAAAAAACTGGATTTAGACGGGTCTGAGATTTCTCAATCATTTATATTCAACATCCACTCTGAGAACTGTTTCGGACTTTCATTTTTGATAACTTTTAACGACGTCTTATTTTTGCATCGCGTAATAGGAGAGAATAAAAAAAACACTGCAATGGCGTAAGCAGCGGATTCTCGAATGTCGTCTCGATGTCGTAAAACTTTCAGTTTTTAGAGAACATCAGAAGTACTATCGGTAATTAACAAAAGCCTTCGAACAGCGTTATACCAGTTGGAGCACAGCACTAAAAACAATTGTCTTATCCCGTAGTGTATTGAACAACGAGCTTCGAGCAGTAAAGAAAATGACCCTCTGTTCCCCCGACTGGCACCATTACTTATCCTCCTGCGCTGCTCGCAGACGACAGGGGCAATTAATTTGTAACGCGAACGGTACAAACGGGAAAGAGAACCGTTATATTCCACCAAGGGAGGGTGGAGGAGAAAAATTATTAATTATATCCCGTAACGAAAGTTGCTCCATATCATCTTTATTCACGTAACGCCGCCCTTTTTTGTCAGGGTCAACGAAAGATCCCTTTTCTTCACCAGTAGTCCGCAGTCAATAAATCCAAAAAAACGACATAACCCTCGAAAAATTAGATCGCGCGATTTTCTTTTTCTATGCCCTCGGGGGGGTCACTGGGAGTGTAAATTTCAAATGGCGATCAAATTGAGCTTTTGCTTGTTTTCGAAAAGTGTTTTTTTTTCCAAAAAAACTGTTTTTATCAAATAACTCGGCCATTTTTGAATTTAAAGAAAAACCGTAAGGACAAAAGTTGTAGGGAATTTGATTCTCTACAAGTTTGGTTCTTAAGATTTTTCTTGTAGGATCGATATTTTTCGAATTAGACTCAAAATACCGTTCCAAATTCCAAAAATTGCATTATCTCGATTATTCTCAACTTTTCAGCTATAATGAATATAACGAAACTTGTAGAGAATCAAATTTCTAACAATTTTGGTCTCCATAATTTTTTTTTCCAAAAATCGATATTTTTCGAATTAAACCTGAAAAACGCGCCGATTTCAAAATCTTTGTAAGGGGCGGAATATACGAGATATAATGCAAAGATTTTGAAATCGGCGCGTTTTTCAGGTTTAATTCGAAAAATATCGATCCTACAAGAAAAATTGTAAGAACCAAACTTGTAGCGGACAAAATTTCCTACAATTTTTTCCTTGCGGTTTTTCGTTAAATTAAAAAATGGCCGAGTTATTTGATAAAAACAGTTTTTTCGAAAAAAAAAAAATACTTTTCGAAAACAAGCAAAAGCTCAATTTGGTCGCCATTTGAAATTTACACTCCCAGTGACCCCCCCGAGGGCATAGAAAAAGAAAATCACGCGATCTAATTTTTCAAGGGTCAAAGTCTGTACTGACTGGACTACAGGAAGTTTGCACTCCGTAAGGTAAACGTCGGCCCGGTTCCTGACCCCTTGGCTCGAATATAAGATTCTATTATTAAATTATAGATGGAAAAGATGATCGTTCTATGTCTAGGAAGTATCAATTCATCAAATGCAAGCCTTCATTGCCGATTACATGTCATTATCCCCGATTTAGAAGAGAATCACTATCTGAAATCGGGAAGCACGCGTTCACAAGTTGACAGATGCGTTTAGAGATATTTGCGATCGACGGTTCACCGTGGGTGTATCTCGCGTATCTCGCGTCCTATATATACACGTGTATATGTATATACGTCTATACACAGGGGAGAGGATCGTCCGCTATAGTTTGGCCCGAGTTTCGTTTAGTTAGTGACGGTGTCTCTCATGAGGCGGACCTGAAAACGGTGACTCGAAGCGGTCGTAGTTTTTGCTGTAAAATAATATTCGCCATCCGGGTCCGACTGCTGGTACAATACCACACGACAGGAAAAATTGTCTTTAAAAAATCGGTAAGTCTTGCGGACCGGACCGAGACCCTCTTGACCCGATGATTCTATGCAGAAATTATATCATCGAGCCAATTCACGTACCTACAAGTTTTAACGAACCCTGATTAGACCCAAGGACGTTTCTTCAAGTGCATCGCACACACTGGCAACGCCCCCCGTTTCTCTTTACGCGTTTTAACGAAACGGTCAATTATCTCACGTTACGTAATCGGCTGATCGGTCCTCCTCTCTACACTCGAGCTTTTTCGACCAGCCTCTGAACCCAAGGGGACTGAGATTTTGAGAGAACTCACTTCTTCGGGTTCGTAAACTAGAAACTAGAAGCGACACAGTTACAGATAGTCGATTATAGCAGCTAGCAGTGAAAGATTTTTGCTGATGCAGAAAATCAAACGGCTGAATCAGACTTTTGCTAATACAAAACGGCTGGACGAACAATAATTCTGGATGTGATCGCTGAACGGTGTCGATGTGCGTTTTGTTGTCGCGTGACCTTCGATAAATTGCGTGGTTGACCTGAATACTGTGCAAACTTGTTTCCATCAAGATGAATGCTTGCACATTTCTATGCTCGATGTTTATTCAATTTTGCGGAACGAGAGAAATTATATTCACTTGGCGTGATGGCAAACATTCATTTATTCGCAGATACCAATCGTCGTGCTTCACAATCCCATGAATATGAAACCTCGATTGAATAACAAATCTGTTCTTCTACATAATTAATTTGACACTTGAATAAAACTCGGGAGTCTAAAGCCTCGTTTATGAAAGGATGAAAAAACTGCGGATCCTTTCATCGCGGAATCAGAGTGTTTTTTATCCAAGCATCAAAACACTTTCACGTGCTCGGCTCTAAAAGTCTTGCACTTTGAATACTGGATTAGCGATCCGCGCTGTATCCTCGTTTTGTTATTTTCTCCAGTCTCATTCGGTCCCCCGACCTTGTAGTCTGCTTATTTTCTTCTTGCCTAGTCCAGCGCTTCAATTCGCGTGAAAGCATTGCTTGTTTTTGATCAAAGCACGAACTTTAAGTGCATTCGGTGAAGAAGCCCCTGTTTATCGAAATTTACTCTCTCGTAAACTGACACAAGGTACAGTGGCTACTATGAACAGTTTTAGTCAATTGGTCAAACGATCTGTCTACAGTAATTACTTCCCCCGAGTTTCACCTCTTTCGAAACCGGATCGATCCCTAATTGAAACCGGGTAGGGGATAAAGGAAGCGGAAAGAATGGAAGTAATTAACGTTAATTATCGCGGACGAGGTATCGACCTCTTCTCCAATATTTGTACGCCTCGCGTTGCGCGAGTCAACTTCGCATCGATTCTGTAAAATTCAAATTACACTTTCAAATTACTCGGTTAATTACGTTTGACGACAGTTTTGTAAGAATAAAAAGATACGGTCTTGTGTAGGAAATGAGGATTTTAGAATGGAGTTAAAAAATTATTTTCAACACACAAAATAGAAACGAAAGGGTCGATTCCGCCACCTCTTTAACATGCAAATGAATATGACACAAAAGAGTTGGGAACCCTTGCGAGGTGCGGCTGCGAACAGGCCACGGCTATGAATAGCGTCCCGACGTCGACCACAACGGCAGCGTTCATACGCGTCTGTTATAATGTCGCTAAAGTCACGATCGCCGATGTCAAAAGTCACAGTCGAGTGACCTCTGCGAATTGCGCGATCGCCAATAAGCTAAATAAGGTTGATTGTGTCGAAAACCGTCTGATTGTGAGTCTCAAAAAATCGAAATTGGGTCAGTGACTCGCGTTCGTATTTATATTGCTATCGAGATTCCCGCGACCGCAGGGGATATTGGGACAGAATCGTCTAAAATAAGGTCCACGCGTATAAGTGACGCGTAGTTCGATAGTTTCGTAAGTTTTTTCCCCGATCCAGCTTCGGGCTATTTTTAAAACGATTTCCATATTTCTTTTATTTCTGCGTCGAGATCTCCGCGGGCTGCAGCGCACGCGTCTTCCATAATTCATTCGGACCATCTTCTTTGCCGGAAGACACAAAAAGCTGCGATACAAAGGAGTAGAGGTACCGGGTTCCAAAGTTCGATTTTCAGCCCCCAATGCAAAACGCGAAGACAGAGAGAGACGCCAGTCTCGTTACGATGCTTTTCACGAGCTTTCGAGCGCCGGCTAAATTGAATTAACCTTTCGGTCTTCCCTCTCGTTTCAGTCCACGTTACACACACCGCGGCACCGTGAACGGACAGCAAATAGAATTTTGCTGTACTCGGAGAGAGAGACTCTGCGGTATCGGCACGCAAACGGTGTTTAAAAAGCGTCATTACACAGCCTGCAGCTATACGTCTGTCGAGCGAGCCTGCGAAATCGCACACATCCACCGTGATTCATAAAGTCGATTTAAGAACGACTTTAAGTCGTATCTTTATATATTTTGTCACGCTTTTTTTTTCGTCATACTTATAAATATGAGCGCCATGCCAAGAACGTATAGTTTTTTTGTTCAATCAGCGACGATTTATTCACCCCATTAGTTACAGCAATCGATAAATTAGTCTTCGGCAAAATTTTCAAGCACGGATGAATTTGACGCTCCAATAAACCGTAAGAGACGTTGATAATTAATTAATGCGCAAAAGTTGATATCCAATACCTTCCAAGGTTGTTTCGGCTTTTCTTTTCCTCGAAACGGCGATCCCACGCACATCCTCATAACGAGGATTCGTTGTGACGTGGGTAGAAAAATGATTTTTGCATCGCTCTTTGGATTCCATACCGTGTGAGACAGAAAGAAAAGTTTTCAGGTCCAGAGAATCATCTTCGACTATTTTAAGTCCTTTTTTGTCTTCACGATATCTCAAGAACGAGTCCGCGGATTTTTATCAAATTGGGCTCAATCGACACGGTTTTTCTCAAGTTAGAACTGATTAGATTTTGGCTTATTGTTAGATCGGTTCGGTACTTTTTGAATTAGGTAAATAACGACATTCTAAGAAATACAGTAAAAGTTACGTATACCACATGGTTTTTTGGGTCGTTGATCATGAATCTGAAGTCAGTTTTGCGAAATTTGAAATGGCGGATCCAACTTGCTATAGAAAAAACACTAAAAACATTCAAAATCATATGAAAATTGATACTCGAAGGTTTTTTGAACCGCTGATCAAGAATCTGAGGTCAGATTGTCTAAATTCAAAAAAGCTATAAACGAAATAAATAACGGGAAGTTTTAAGGCTGGCTCATAGTATAGTCAGTCCAGACCCGGTCGTTTCTCATCGAATCCAGTCATTGTCGAGAGTCCACAATGTCGGACGGAGCAACGTCGTTGAATTTTTAGCGAAAAATTGTATGCAAATTCTTTCATTAAGCGATACACGTTCCGTCGAATGTAAATTTGAATATACAGTGAGGTCGTCGCGGTTGACAAAGCTGCATCTTCTCTCTCTCTCTCTTTTACGTTACCAAGATTGCACAAGGCTGGACACACGAGAGGCGCAGAACTGTACGACCAACGTCAAACAAACCGTGTCTCCACGGAGTTGCGATACAGTCACAACAATGCCCGTAATATCAACGCTAAGTAAGTTACGAGGTCTTGAGATAGGGAAAACTAGGATAAACAATCAACGACTACTTTCCCACGTCCTGAAGAATACCGGCACCATTCTCCTCGCTACCGATTCACCAGGTTCTGGTAGCTGGCCCCTCGCGCCAGTCAGCGACTAGATCTTTAGTTTGGTGGTTCGTTTTTTCCTCCGCGAGGCCCGAATCCACTTTTTTCGGGGTAGGCGACAATCTAAATCTCAAAAGAAACGTCTTCGATCGGAGTAAACGTTAATCGTTTCATCGTCAAATAGAAAAAAGAAGATTCTGTGCCTCGTGTATGCGACCTGCGGAGATGAGATCGACGATTTGCTATACCGTTAGTGCGAACCCAGATCGTGAGAGGTTCTTCTCATTTCTTAGCGCTAGAAACTGTAGCATAGCCTTGTCAGTCACCGTACAGAATTCACTCGGTCGCGTCCGGTTAGCGCGATAGCTGCAACAGCTAGATTAGAAGTAATTCGCATTGTCGTCAAATATTCATTGGCTAGTGGCCGAATGTCACTTTTTACGACACAGGCATCGAAAAGTCACTTTTTATGAAGCTTTATGCCGCCTAGTTGCCGTATAAAGTCTTTTTACCGCAACATTGATGCGCGGTTCGAAGTGCGCAGTCGAAACTTGAGGCATAAAGTCATCATACCGCATTTCTGCCGGCTTCTGCAGTGACTGTTCGGCAAGGATTATTGTTAATAATGAACGTTCTTTTGTTCCGTAGAGACAAGATGAGCACGCACCCCTCAGCGGGAGACACCGTCATCCCGACGAAGACGAGTAAAATAACGAGACCTGGGGAGTTATCCCCCAGGAAAATCGAGGGCCTCCTCCTCGCCCGGGCAGAATCGACACCCGCGGCGAGGAAGAGGCACCTTGAATTCGGCGGCTCGCCGAAGACCGAGGTCCCCACGAAGTCTCCTCGACGCGGGGAACCCCCTCCGAAGGAGGAGGAGAGTATTCCGACCATCTGCGTCGGCGATGGTCACAAAGGGATCGAGTCCAGGCCGGACGTTCCCCGGGACAAAACGCTGCCCTCGACTCTCCCCAGACCGTCTAAGAGACCGTCTGAAGATGCGCAGGAAGCTGTGAAGTCCTCGCGAAAAAGCAGGTCGCAGAACGAACTTCACGTTGATGTTTCGCAGACTGACCTCTTTCAGAAACCCTTCCCGAAAAGGGATGAGGCAGTGAAGCTCAGGAAGACGATACAGTGGCTCGAGGAAGGGGCTCGGAGGATGAGGGAGGACCTGGCGGCTACTCGAGCCGAACTTCACGAAGAACGACGGGCTGCCAGGTTGGCCAGAAGGGAGCTCGACGCCGCCGTGAAGGACGCGAGGACCGGAGAGGCCGCGAGGCATCTTCAAATCATATCGGAGCTCAGATCGAGGTGAGAAAGCGCCAATATCTTGTTTTTTTCCACTTTCAATCAAACCGTGCCGATTTTCACGCACGATCGACGCTCGGAGTCTAAATTACTCGAATCCGATCCGCATCCGATTATCTTTCCAAAGATGTGAAAGATTCCAGCTTTCGTTTGTCCCTGTCTTGTCGCGAGATAACAATTTATTTTATGTCGTATCGCAGATTGGCGCAGTCGCCGACGCGCCCAGCGCCTGAGACTCCGTCGACATCCTCAAAGGCGGAACATCTGCGGGCGGAAAATCATCGACGCGAGTTATCAGCGCTTCGTAAGCGTCTCGCGGAGGCTGAGGCCACGGTCCAAAAGCTGCGGACAACCGCCTGCAGTCCGCATGGCTCCGGTAAACGGAGAAAAGTCGAAAGTCCGGACGGTCGTAGGCTCGAAGTCGAGGTGCAGGCGCTGAGAAACGCCAACAAGAAGCTTGAGGAACGACTTCAGGTAATCAGCCGCACCGTAATGTCAAGACGAGGTTAATCGAAGTCATTTCCTACATCTTCAGGTCGTCGCGGACGCGGAAAGGAAGCGGGCGACCGAGCTAAGGACGCAGCACGAGAACCACGAGGCCCAGCTCGCGGTTTTGCAGCGGAACCTGCGGGGCGATACGATAAAAATGGTGGGTGAAATTGAATTCCCTCCGCGTGGGGTTCGATTCGTTAATGGCTCACGGATTCCCTAAAATTTTCCATCATTCGTCGGTCCCCTATTTTCGCCCCTATAATCTCGAGGATAATAACGGTGATATTGGGATCGCGTGAATATGTGGGATCGGACAGGGAGGACGATCATTAGTGGGTTGTTATATTTCCACTCTGTGAGTGTGTTCCTTTTCTTATTTCTGGGCGTTATGACGTGCAGTGAGCCCTTCGAGAATCTCGGCCACGCGATATTCATGGATAGTTATTAAAAATATTGCCCAGAGCCAACTGGGAACAGGGAGTCGTGAGATGTGCCCGTGGCAAGATATTTACCATTGCTACACGACGCACGGTGCATTATGAGACCCGCCGTTCCTGATCCTCGCCACTTAATCATTCGGTAGGAAATGCCTGCCATACCTGAACCACGAGGTGGGTGTGTTCAACGGGTAATCACGCCGAATATCTTCCCACAATATATCTTTTCCGAATATTTCTTTATTACTCCCCGACTGACGCCGCTGGTCTTGATCCCGAAACTCCACTTCAACCTTTTGCACAGTTTCTTCCCGATATCTAGCTTATGGCGAGTCCTAGATGAAAAACGATAAAAATCAATTTCAAAGCTCTTTAAATTTCCCACAAAAAAGGCCCAGACAATTTTTCACGCTACACGGATATTTTCAAAGATATGCAGTCTCAAAGAGTACCTCTCTTTTTTTTTACACCGCTATTTTCTACGTTAGCCTTTTTCACAGTTTTTTCTCGATATCTCGCTTCCGGTTGATCCTAGGTGAACAAAGATCTGAACTAATTTTGAAGATCTCAAAATTTCCTACAAAAAAAGTTATTACAATTGTTTGCGTCAAACGGATAGTTTCAAAGATATACAATCTCAAAGAGTGGCGCTTTTTTTCTCTACACTGTTCTCTACTTTAACCCTTTTGATCGTTTATCGTCGATATCTCGCTTCTGGCAAGTCTCAGGTGAAGAGTGATCTGAATCAATTTCGAATCTCTTAAAATTCCCTACAAAAAAAGTCCATATAATTTTCTTCGTGAGATGGACAGTTTGAAAGATATACAGACCCAAAGAGCGCCTTTTTGTTTCTTTACAGTGTAATATTTTTTTCATGTATTTCCTCGAGCGTAATTTCTACCGCCTCGCCCACGCCGTATTAAATTGTTTCGTACACGATACTCGAGCTAATTTTCAACGTCTGGTCGCAATCTAGCCCGTGGTCATGGTAGGCATGTACACAGACACACGACGCGGGTAATTGTTACCCAACTTGTTGCGGTATATCGGCTGATAAATCTTTTCTGCGCATACCTGAAGCCTGCAACGTGCGTGTAGTCGCGATTAGTCCACAACCTACAAGCCCCGACATACCATAATGGCAGAATAAGACCGCCTAGCCTAGGCAAACGGCAGTTAATGTTTCGACCTAATAAATCGCACCTATAAAAGCGCATTTAATTGCGTGTGAATTTGGGACGGTGGTTGAACTGGTTTTCCTGTCAGCGTGGGAAAACCCTGCGTACTAGAACCAACGCACTCGACTCAGTCCATCATAAAACTAGTCACTTTGCAATATGAAGAAAATCGAGAATATTCTTTCTCTACAGTTTTTCTTTTTTTTTATCATTTATTTTCAAGCTCTGGCCACTTGTGTTTTATCTACGGTATAATAAAAACCGGCTACCCTGTACGTATCTAATACCCACCTGAGTTGCGCGGCTTGCGTCAGAAAAGTCTGCTGCACAGGGGCCCTTGAAGGCTATAAACGGTTTCAAGTTGTATCGTTTTATATTACGCGACGTGTTACGAGTCCCTTGTACCGGTGCACGGTTCAAGAGACCGTCTTTTTTTTTCTTATTCCACTATTTTTCATTGCGAGACCAAAGACTAGCCACCGCCTGAAGGGGTCAAAGGTCGTCGGCGGTCTCGGGCCCCAGGGACGACGCGGTTTTCTTTCGACTGCCGATAGAGAAACGCGGTGATTCGTGTGGAATTTGAAAAAAAATTAATACATATTCGATACACTATATGTATATAGCCCGTAATTCAATATCCGGAAGAATCCGACCTCCAACCTCGCACACGGTCCGACGAATAAATACAACCGGATACATTCGGTCGAAAGACTTTCCCCGATGATTTGCACGTTAAGAGGCAATCATCTTCCGTATCTCCAACCCCGTCGCGTTGGTCAGGCTAATATAACATATACTGCATGGTAATTTTTTTTGCGCAGATGTTACATGTCACTCACACTCACGCACGCACGTGAGATCGACGATCGTAATAGGTTGATTTCCTTGAGGCTATTCCGATAGAAAGCAGGGGGGAGATCGAAGGTTGCGAGCAAATTGCATGCGGTGATATTCGCACAACTCTTCAACCTCTGAACTCCGCACACGTCTCGTCTCGGACAGTTTTCATTATATTTATTTTTTCCATTCAATTATTCGCGGAGAAAACTTTGCGAATTTCGGCGAACGCGTGAAGATTAATTCGCGATCTCGCGAGACCCGCGCTAGAAAGGCGCGGCGGTATAATATAAGGTACAAGGTGAAGGTGGAAGGAAAAGCCCCCAGGGTTACTCCGGCACTTGCGCCTTTCTCGGCGCATTGCAATGTATCCGTCGCCTAAAAAGTAGAGCGAAAAGACAGATCGTTGACCGTCTCCGACGTCCGAGGAGCCGATCGCAATCATCGCCGATTCGTCGTGTGTAGCGGTGGAAAATTTGAAGCGTTGAAAAAAACCGAGACGTTCGTTACACCGCCACGGGCCAAAGGGAGGGACGACAGGTGGCCGATATTTATGAAGATCCTTCGTTCAGACGGGGAGAAAGAACTTCCCGCATGTATCCGAAGGAGAAAGTTGATAATTCGGACGCGTCTGCGCTGTCCATCACAATTCGAAAGCGCGGATATCGCACGGAGAAATGGACCCTGCAGTGAAAATTTGAATAAAAATATTAAAAATCGATCAATTATGTGTTACAGATGGACGAAATACGAAGCAAGACTCGAGAAATTGAAAAACTTGAAAAAATCGTTTTCGAAAGCTCCCAGATGCAGAGGAAACTACGGACCAAAGAAGACGATCTGGTGAGTCTCAAACTCAATATAGCCAACATATAAACCCTCAAGAATTTTATTCAGATCCAAAGAAACTAGAATAATTGTTTATTTTCTTTAGTTGAAGTACTTTCGGCGAAATTTCTAGAAATGCTGGTCTGTATCGTGACGTCATAACTCTGTTATAATTTTCCTTCGTTCTGAATCAGGAGAAATATGGCTTTTAGATATTATTTCACGAGCCTGCACTCAAGTAGATACAAATGTGTTCGTCCACTTTGCAGTTATTACGGACCCAAAAATGTCTCCCCTTTCATGCCCCTGTCCCATACCGACGCGGTAATAATGAGTTTGTGAAATCGTTGATCGAACGACGGCTGGGGGTACTTAAGCGAGTATCCGCGCTCTTATGTTAGCTGATAAGTGAAATGTTAGCTGAAAGTCCTTGATAAAAGACACTCGATCGCAACATCCGCTAGTTCTTCTCGCTGAATTCCTAACGGCGGGGGAGACTTTTAAAGAAAACGGTATTAGCGTCGTCGGCGATTACCGCGGTCACTCGTACAACATTAATCGTGTGAATCCGTGCAGGGACCACGAGTAGTAAGATTATGCGGCTATTATTGATCGAGCTTTCACGGCATTAGTTTGCCTCCGTATTTCTACTCCTCTACCGGTCTCGGTCTCGGTCTCGGTCTCGGTATCTCTCTCACAGCACAAATTTAATGCCACGAGGTTTACGATAACGTTGTAAAAACGACCAGATACACCACCGCTCTGGGTGTAATAGGCATAAATATATATACCCCACTCGGAATGATTCATGGCCAGGCAAAGCTTCTCCAGGTTTTGACTGCTTCCTGATCTTCGTCCGCGTAGACCTTCTGGTATCCTGCGTACTACGTCCGAAGCATAATTCAAAAGGTGAAGAAAATTCACGTCAAGAGGACTCGTATCTTTGACGATAATAAGATTCCCACGTACCTCCGAAGGGGATCGGATATGTCGTCTTCGATTTTCAGACAAGATCCGCTTCAATTTGCAATCTTGCGATAATTTATCTATCTAACGAAAATTGAAAAATTGTAGAACGAATGAAACCAAAAGTGGGCGAGACTGAAGAAACCATTAATCCGACGCCTCTGGCAAATACACAAACGTCAAGAGATCGAGGACAAACAGTACGTCGTGTTTCGTTAATTGAATTCTCACGAATTATCTAAAACCGTAAAAATGCTGAAGGACGATACGTCGTTGAAAAGTTATGATATCAGGGATTAAACTCGCAGCACGTTGCAATCATTGTTATAGAGACATGAGACTGACAATGAGCGAGGATCCGTTAGAAGAATAATAACATTCGGTCGTGAGCCTAAGTCGACCTGACCCAGACTGCGAGTGCGGATACACCGTATGCTGTAATAATAACTGAATTAATATATGCGTGTGATTACGTCTTTTTCTTCATTCCCCAGGACGATAAGACAATATCACTTTATACGAGGTGGTTAGAAATGATCATGAATTGAATAATGATGGGTGCTAAAAGGCCCCTCGCGGAGTGCGGATAGTGTTTCACTCGGCTAGCCTACCACAGGCCAACTCTCATACGTCAGGTAGACCTCAGACTAAAAGACACGGTGATCGTGGATCAGTCTGGTTCAGACTTCAGAACCGAACGCACGCGCATTCAGCGATTCAGTCTTCTTCTTGTCGCTAATCAACGCGCGGATATTACGGTTTCAAGTTACAGTGACTCGAGTTTTATATGAATCTTGTAATTACTTCACATCGTTTGGATGGGGTTCGCGTGGAATGAGGTGAGCTCTCAACAAAATCAAAGTCAAAACGTTTATTTGCAATATAGAATCAGCTGCAGTCTCAATCCGTGGGAATCGAATTTTTTTCTTCGTCCCTATAATAATCGCGGGGTTACGTATTCAAAAGATGAAAAGAATTGCGTGTATTCTTTCCGTCTCTCGATGGAATTGAGTCGCACACGCTACCGCAGAAGTCAGTCGTAAAAAGCTAAACCTCTGACCTCCGTTTGTAAGAATCTTTGCCAACCCGACGCTCCGAGCCAAAATCTGGTTCTAAACTGATTCAACTACCAAATCGATCGATCGGAAAAACTTCTTTTACCCTGAACGATTGAGTTATCAAATCAGAAGAAATCGTATCCGGTTTTTGATTTACCGGTCTTCTGGTACGAGTACATAGGTCGGTGATGAATGTATGCGCATAAAATTTGTCTCGCAATCAGCGTGTCTGTCGGTATAGGAATTTAATACCACCGATCGAAAGTTCGCGCTCTCTTTCGAGAGTAAAATAATAGCATATCTGGTACAGACGGATAGGTTTGCCGGTTAGTCTATACCGCAGGGAGTATATCACGTCAAGCATACCTATAGCCTTGGGGCTACACCTACCACACCGTTTAGGAACATGAATCGAAAATTCATCATTCAATAACGAACGCGCGAAAGTTTTCGAACGTGACTCGTGTAGAGATTGAATTTCAATCGGGGTAAAAACTATCAAAGCCCCTACCAGGAACCTAGAAGTTTTCCCCATCTGGAAGTGGTTGGATAAAAAGCGAGTATAACAGAGTGTCGAGATAATTGATTTTCAGAAGGTAATCGCACCGTGTGGTATGAGAGAATAAGTTAAAGGCGACACTTCGAGTACCGGGTTATAGCCTCTGCCTCCCATATAAGAGTGCGTGAGTCAGGCTCGCGGTGGCCAACAAAGTGAGTTTCAACAAAGACGATCGTCTGGACGTGGTAATAATAATAGGATAAACACTATACGACTATGCGTACGTCCTGAATTACCCCTGCACGTATGCGTGTCGCATATTAAATCAAATTGCTATTATCTGTATGGAAATACGTGGTCGATCATTTTTGGTCAACGATTTGGAGGATCGACCCCGTGGCACGATTAGGAATAACGTTATAAACTCACCGATCGTCGTTATAACGGTCAGAGAATCGAAGAGAAATAACGTCACTCGGATCGTAGGTTTAATTTTTCGAAAATGAAAATCAGCCTCGATTCGTACGAGAGTCGAAAGCTGTGCCGTGTGCGAGAGAAAGAATGAAATAGAGAGAAAAAATAATTGAAACACGTCCGAGAGATTCAGGCCATTGAATTTCCCGGACTGAAAACTTCGCGCGCGCTTCACTCTTCCACGGGTGTGTTACACACCTGTGATGATGAAAATTGTATCGTTATTATTAATTATGAACGCTCGGTGTGCTCGAGAATTCGAGAACTTCTGACCCAATTTAAAATTCTAAAGGATTTTTCCTTTTCCTACACTGTTCAAAAAAATCCTGACATTTTTTTATACGAACAAGAAAGAAATTTACAAATCCTGGTGATTGAAATGAAATTAGTATGAAAGTATATGTTAATTGAATCCGGGATAATTGAATATATTCTAACGATCGTGTGTTTTCACCTGTCCAACTCGCAAGTGCCGATTGTCGAGTCCGCGGGTCAGTGTCCTGTCGTGGGCCGGTGACAAGACTCGTTGTTTTCTCCACCATACAGAGTAGCAAGAACCGAATTACCCGCTAAACTAGTCCATCGAATATATATGAAGTGAAATAAATAGCAAAATACGTTGTTGTATACATCCACTGATGTATTGGACACGGGTTACTGCCTCGTTATCCCAGTCATTCCACAGTAAATCACGTATCTAGGTTCACGTACCGGCATTAATTACATTCGGTTCAATTAAATTAACAATACTTGGCAATCAGTAATCTTTTTTCTTCTGTTAAATGAACAATTCTTCTCGGTAGTAAGAATTTTTTCATTTTTTTAAATCTATTTTTCAAAGTAATTCAAATGAGATAATTGAACACTTTTTCTTCATTCTCCCCTCTGTGCTCTCGAATTCTACATTGAACAGGTTTTTATTTTCTATTCTCCTTTCTTTCTCTCTTTTGAAAGCGGAAACTGAAGGAATTTACCTGCCTAGCACACTTTTTGCGGTTTATCGTGTCAACGTGCCGCGATGCTCTTCCGCATGACCCACAATTCTAGTCGCGTACTCGAGATCGAATATCTGAATCCCTTCGTTTCCGTATCAAAATCCCGTGACTACGCGGTAATAATTACATTATAAATCAGTGAAATACTCTATGGGTGATCAGGATAATCTATTCTTCCATGGGAAAACACCCCAAATTGGCTTCTATGTGGAGTTGAATGTTCCATCAAAGATTAAAAGAGGAAGACAACAAAAAAAAAAAAAAAAACGTGGAAGGATGCGTTGCGGTTTTGGGTCCGCGATGCGTGTTGAGGCCATTGAAGCGTGCGATGTGGTTCGGTGGGCGCGTGCGTGGGAGCGCCATTACTTAGGCTACCTCACGCATATACGTGACCAACGTGCTCCTCTCTTGATAGCTGCGGTTTCGTTTAATATCATTAATCCCAGACCTGGGATGCTGGCATAGAGGTAGAGACTCTTTATGTTCTCTTCATTCTTTCGCTATCAAACGACTATTTATAGCAACACTCATCTACATACACGCGCACTTTATCAGCTTCCAGACGACTCGTGCCGCGGATATATTATTCGACTCTTTCTCACGAACCGGATGTAGCGCGGATATTGGGACGTACCTTTATTCCCCCGTGATATTCGCAGACTATAATGACCGTGTACAAGACCAAATTGGCTGTTTAAAAATTCGCCACGCTTAGGCCTGGGACTGAAATCGAGCGTGAATAATCCCAGTTCTTGTTACACCTGTGATAATCTATTTATTTTCATCCTATTCGCGTGATGGGATCACGAGATTAGATATCCACCGATTATTCACACTTTCGTTTACTAAATACGATGGTATCGTATACGAGGTACTCGGAACGGTTTAGGAAATTAGGCGTGGGATAACCGGGAACGATTATAAGATATTTGACATTCGAGCTTAACCCCGGCATTGAAATCGCGAGAATATAAAAATAGGAGGATGAATCAGAGGAATCGATTAAAACCGCGCTTTTACTATCTTCGAAATGAAAAAGTCGGTCACGGTATGAAATTATCCACTAAATTATCTTCCGATAACACTAATTCGATATTTTATTACTCAGAGGTCCATCAACTGGTGATTTTTGCCTCTGAAATCATTGTTTTCGGGCCCGAGTTGAGTATGTGCATAACTTTTTCCAATCCACTCGCCACCCTTTCGATTATAATTTACCGTTAATTATCATCGCTTTCTCGATCAGAGAGAGACGAAGCGATACTGGTTAGCGAATGCTAATTCGATGACGCATATCTTGTTAACCAGTGTCCTAGCTTCTATACCTCTCGGCTCTAGTCATTCCATAGAAATTTTTTAAGGCGTGTACTCGGGGTACCGGCGTTTCCCACAATCCTGACTATAAAATGGAGACCGTAAACAAGACACAGTCGAGAAGTTTGGAGTGACAGATAAATCGGTGCATCGTTTTATTTTAAGAAAACGAATTAATTAAACTTGTCGGACGCATGTTTCTCACACGCTACGTACTACGGAACGTGGCTTTATCCGCACGCATAAATTATACAACCTCGATATCAGATTATCGCGTCTCATTCCCGTCTCATTGTCAGTGAGACGGTCAGAAAAACGAGATGATCAAGACTACCGATGTACCAGCTGCTTTTGACTCCCAAATAATTAAATTTTCGATAATTATATAGTATATTTCCTGAAAATAAAAACGCAAACCGTGAAGAATTCCGGAAACGATATGCCTCGCAGGATTTCATATTACGTATTCCCGACTATAGTTACAAAATATTCGCACGCTCTCATTCTAGACCGTATGTACAGGGTGAAGTCCCAGAGATGAAACAGTCTGAACTTGGCTAGAATCGAGAAACAAACTTTGAGACAGTATTCTGGACGGTATCGGACCGTCTGAGAGCTAATTTCTCCATCAGGAACAAGTTTTCGCACAATTCTGAACCAATCCAACCGTCTGAAAGCTCATTTCTCGATCCGAAACGTGCTTTTAGATGGTATTATGAACCAATCCAGACATCTGAAACGTCATTTCTCGATCAGAAACGAGTTTTCACACAATTCTGAACCAATCCAACGTCTGAAAGCTCATTTCTCAATCCGAAACGTGCTTTTAGATGGTATTCTGACCCAATTCAGACGTCTGAAAGCTCATTTCTCGATCAGAAACAAGTTTTCACACAATTATGAACCAATCCAGACGTCTGAAAGCTCATTTCTCGATCAGAAACAAGTTTTCGCACAATTCTGAACCAATCCAACCGTCTGAAAGCTCATTTCTCGATCGAAAGCATGCTTTCAGACGGTATTCTGAACCAATCCAGACGTCTGAAAGCTCATTTCTCGATCAGAAACAAGTTTTCACACAATTCTGAACCAATCCAACCGTCTGAAAGCTCATTTCTCGATCCGAAACGTGCTTTTAGATGGTATTATGAACCAATCCAGACATCTGAAACCTCATTTCTCGATCAGAAACGAGTTTTCACACAATTCTGAACCAATCCAACGTCTGAAAGCTCATTTCTCAATCCGAAACGTGCTTTTAGATGGTATTCTGACCCAATCCAGACGTCTGAAAGCTCATTTCTTAATTATAAACAGGCTTTCACACAATTCTGACCCAATCCAACCGTTTGAAACCTGAATTCTCGATCAGGAACAAGCCTTTGGACAATTCTGAACCGATCCAAACGTCTGAAACCTCATTTTTCGATCATAAACAGGCTTTAAGACAGTATTCTGGACGTATCGGGCCGTCTGAAAGCTGATTTCTTGAGTCCAGCCAACTTCGGACTGTTCCATCCGGTTAGGAAATCACCCGGTATATAGTTCTCCTACAAACCCATTTACAGAATGCGAAAGGGTCCGGAGGAGCCTAGATCCTTATCTACCCACGGTTTATCACTCCCCGCTGTGCAGCCGCGACATGTGTCATCCGGATAAAAGGTTCCAGAGGTATAATGTACCCATCTTAGCGGAAATCGTTTGCGGTTAGACGCACAAGAGACCACCGCGATCACGCGTCTTCCACGTCGAACCGCAATTCATCGTCTGACACGTCGGCTCGAACCCTTTTAGCGTCGACTAATCCCCAGTCCCTCGGGGTGGTCGCTCTAAAATTCTCAAATTTGATTTCGGTTCCCGGATTCCTTGGGATGACAAAAATGTGGAATCGTCGATTCTTCAACAATGCGGTACAGAGTTTACGGTTAGATGTTAAAAAGTAGTTTTACCCCGGTCACCCCGAGTCGCGACGAGAGGCGTCGTGCTGACAAGCGAAACGAACCGGAATTAATAGAGTTCTCACTCGTAGCGGTTCTTTGACTCCTAGGCTCTCGCCCAGTAAAGCAAAACTGTCTTACCTGCGGTGTACTGGCTCCTAAGAAAATCGAGAATGAACTATACGAGACTGCACGAGGTACTGAATCGCTCGACGTACTTTAAAGAAAGACATTGTTTTGTTCCTGGTCTTCCAATTTTCACATACTCATCAAATAGACACAACAGTTACCCACACCTCTGACCTTCGTTGATAAAAAAAAAAGAAAAGAAACAGCAAGAAGAAAAACAAAGTCGAAGGAAGGGAGGCAGACGACTTCCTTCGGGTAATCGCGATATGGTCTTGGGTGGCATTGTGATCCTCATAAGGTGCAGGTGACTGAAACGTGATCGGGGTCTCGGTTTCCTGCGGGCGGGGGTCAACGGGATTGTCGGTAACGCCGTTTATTTTTCAATCCCAGGAGCCGGTCTAGGATTCAATCTCTTCAACGATTTTGATTCGTCAATTCAACACCGATTGTACAGAGTTCGTGGACCCCGTTGCGTGATGCGTGTCAGTGAATTAATGAATTCATAATCGAGTCGAGACGTTTCTTTTGGAGACATAATCGTATCGCAGAAGGAACCGAGTTTACGAATGCGGTGATAATGCGAGAGGCAAACTTGCAGGGACCGAGTGGGCACTGGCCAGTCGGCCGTAGTGAAAGTGAATCGAGACTTTGGTCGAGTTTCAGTCCCCCCTAGGCCTTCGTCTCGAGTCTCGCGACGACCGTCTGGAAAGATAAAGAGAAGAGCTAGTCTCTCAAAAATCACTATTGGGAAGATTCATTAATCTTGTGACGTCTTTTGTCTATCGAATCAAAGGGAAACGTACGCGCATAAATCTGCGTGTGAATGTACGTAGACGGGATTCAGTGACCCCGTTAATTATCGTAGACGCGTCTAGTCGAGTAAGGTGGAGCCCGGACTAAGACTCTGTGTATGCCTACCTCTGCCCAATATGTGCGCATAACGGTTAAAACTCGGTTTACCCAACTCGCTTCTTCGCCTCACATGTCCCAATGTACAAATATATACATATCCTACTATTATAGCCTACCGATGGCGAGGCGAACTTCCCTGATGGTTCTACGTGTGAAATTCTACCGTCACACAAAGGGTTTACACAATTTTTTCTTGTTGGATGGACAAACAAACGGGAGAAGGAGGAATAAAAGTATCGAGGATCCGAGGGTCGATGATCGATTATCATGTATAGATATTGCGTTGTTCAATTATTCATACTTTCACAATATCAGGGAAACGATTCTCACTTTCGATCGCGTATCCGTTGAAACTCTTGTGTACTGGTTATTCAATAGCAAATTATTGAGAGTTTAATTCAGTTTGCTGCGATCAATGAACAGAGTAGAATCTCCGGTATTTGAAATCGTTGCGTAATATATATTGCGTTTAATTAGCGCAGTAGCAACGAGAATATTAGATTCCTTGGCTTAATTGCGCAGGCCGTATAAGCGACACGTTCAAGTTTTTTTTATAATCGAGCCAAGCTGGACACCGGTCAACTATCACTCCCATAATCTTACGTAAACGAGTGAACTTCTACACCCTGAGCCCTGGAGGCAGCAAACGACGTTTTTTCGTCATTTTCAACCTTCTACAATTTTATCTGGAGTATTTTTTATTTTTTCTTGAGAATACTTTTTATGACCCAGTATTGGCTAAGCAGCCATCATCAGTCGAACTAACTGTACCGCGGTGATTAAAATTGAAATTAAATTCATTTGTGTTTGAAGAGCGTCGAGTCGCGGTGCAGGTTGATTCATGATTGCGTCAATATATGTATGTTGCACCATTACTCCGTGCAGCATCTGACGAGACCTACGAATATAATTACCGGTGTATTTCTAACCGGAGATTCATACCAGGTGATCAAGAACTCGCTCAGTACGCTATACACTCTGCCTTATAATCGAAACGTCACCTCATTACTGCCTGCCATTTATTTTATACCCTCGCGTCAAGAGCTGTGCACTCGCGTGCAACCGCCAACCGGACTGCTCACAATAGAAAGGAATGCTAAAAGTTACTGGTACACCGCAGAAGATAATAACCCATTAGTCGAACCAGTTGTGGTCAATTATCAACCGAAAGTCTCCTCTCTACACGTATTTTGGGAAGAAAAAGCAATTTTTTTAGGTGAGGTGAAAAAATATCCTCATTCAAAGAATATGCTATCGCTGTTAGAAAAAGTCTCGAGCTATTATCCGCGGTGAGCAGCTTGAATAGAGGATGAAAAAGTTGGTATCGACGACACAAGAATCTACTCTTGAAAGTCATTAACTTATAGCGACAGATTTCTATGGACACGTGAGACGATGTACGATGTATCTCGTACCTTACATGTTTACAGCTATCGTTCCAACCCATAAGCAATGATGTTTTACGATCCTTTACTGTTAACTGTTGATAATGTGAAGCGGCAACGACAAGAAAAACTTGACGTTTTCACCATTATACTGCAATCAACGAAGAACCGTGTAATTTCGTAGGCCACCTCGTCCAGCTGTCGTAGACGAGATAATTTCACCCAGGACTCTGACATCTTCTCTAGGCCGACGTTCAATTTACTTCATTGTTCACTGAAATTCTCTTCCAACAACAACAACAACAACAACAAGAGGATATCCGAGTTGTGTATGAATAAAAATCCGGGCGTGGGTCCTGGTGCTTGGAGCCGCGACACGACGAAGTGGGGGAGTCGCAAAACCACGTTCACAAGATCGGCGGCGTCCCGGCAATAGTGGAAGTGGTACCGCGAACCGGGACAGTACCCGAGAGCGAACGATCGAACGAACGACACAATTTTTTGGCTCATGTCAAGCCCATTTATCTAATTTAGATTTGTCTAATCATTGTCTATTCGGAGTTATCGAACCGCGAGTAATTCCTGGTTGAAGTGATCGTCTCACAGTGCGTAGTTAGTGAATATGAAAAAACTGATCATTCCATCACTCGGTATCGTCAGGATGCAGAGACGTTTCGCGTTACGACGAAATTCGATAACGTCGTAAAGTTTTGTTGGCAGAAAATACGAGGATAGAACTCGAATATAACGAGGCTCAGCTTTCATTCCAATCTTCGTATCGAATGATCGTTCAACAATAACAATATCATCGGATAAGACAACTCGTTGATAAAATGAGCGAATCAGAAATACGTTTGTCAAGGATTATTATGGACGCTTACGCCTATTACGGGATAATACCATGCGCCGGTGGTATCCTCAATTCGGTAAGTACCCGAATTCTACCCTCGAATGAAGGGAAGTAGAAAAGTATGACAATTTTCACAATTTTTACAATCTTATATTCGAATAATCATCGACTTTTCGAAAAGTTCATATTTCGTGGATCATAATCCCATAAAATTTTTAATGATATTCAAAATCATTGCCAAACGATTACGTCCTGGACTTGATCGTTTCTGTTATCAGAGGACCGAGAGAATGTTTTGAGATCCTGTTTCAGTCCAATTATAATGAGGATATAAAAATTGTGAGAGATTGTTTAGAGTGTCGTGGGAGTCAGGTTCGTCCATGAGGGCGAGGAGAGATCATTTTTAACTAGATTCCGCGTCCACCGTGGGTTTTGATCAATCGTGTGTCACCACGTTCGCAACAATAATCCAACGGTACTTAAAGATCGATGATTCACAAACAAGAAACTGACTATTGCGTAGGTAGAAAAGCTCTTTATACCAATAGAGTTTAGAACATTAGATTCTAACCGAATTCACGATCTTAAATTAAAAAAATATTATAATAATAGGAGAATCGTTAGAAAAAAAAGGATCATGACTTTAGGTTGCCGTCAATCAACAAGCAGCTGAGATGATGAAAATTAATTCACGTTACACTAAATTTTAGTTAAAAAAAAAATATATCGTTTGCGATGAATGAGACGATGGCGATCCACCTGACCCATTGGTACAGTGGTAGCAGGTTGGTCTCCGTCAGAGTTTGCCAAGTGGCAATAAGGCCTTACAGGGTACCGAAGAGGGCCGGCCAAACCGAGTCATGGGAGGCAGACGAGACTCCTCCGGTCAGTAGTAGTCAGCTGTGTGTCAGGGGGCCAACTTAACGGTCCACGACACTATTACTACCGCAGCATCACCGGAGAGACTCGGAATACTTCGAACCACGTAACGTGCCTACACGATTCGAACGTGGTTCGATACAGGTGTACGAACAGGTACATATATCGTGCCTGTCTCGGGCATCGAGGTCTCCGCATCTCGTGCCACAGATATTTCACGTACGTCTCGTATTTTCTGTCTTTTTATCATTTTCGGGTCATTAAAATTTCGTTTCGAGACCTGAAGAACTAGAAAAGTTTCTTTTTCACCGTTTTTGTCGAACACTCAAATTTGCATTGCGGAGAATCACAGTAATTATTGACCATTGACCCCCTAGGTTTTGCGTTTTCTTTCCGCCGCTTATAATGATCCGAGCCTTTGGCCCGTGGTGTTTGAGGCCCGCAGAGAGCCCGGGTCAAGTAGTATAACTACCTGCGTAGCCCAGGGGGATATTCGGCCCGAGAACGGAAACTGTGTCACGAGACCGAGATGTCGAGACGATCGGCCAGATGCGCGATCCGTGAGATCCTCCTCGGGGATCACACAATAACCAATTCATTTTAATTATAATACTTGATCGGAAAATACCGTTATGCCAATCGAGATAACTAGCACTGCCTCCGCTCCGAGCTCTGCCCCTCACGTTCTCCCTCGTAAGAATAATCATTCTTTTCTGCCTCCATCCGACGATGAGTGCGAGAAATTGTTCAATTTTAGAGAAAAATGTGTATTGAGTCTCTGTAGCCCGTTAACAAAGCGAAGAGGCTGTAGTTATGACAAATTACAGAAGCGTGATTTAATTGCGTTGATGCAAAAACTGTAACAATGATTAAGAGCGCGAAAGGAAATTATCACGTTAGGTTAGATATTCGTTTTTTCTTTACACCGTTCATTTTGCGGTAGAGAATGATTGATCTACGATTTTACGATGATTGAGACGTGAGTGTAAAAAATGTGAAAATGTGTAAAGCGTAGAGAGGAAATCTTCCACCGTGCCGCAACCTACATACGTTAAAGTGACGTACGTTTATTTCGTATCTCTGCAACACCGCGAGCACGCAATTACGCGCCTCTTCATATACTATATTGTCTGCCCTTTACCCTCTTACGGAATTGAAAGGACACGTCCGTGTACTATACGATCGGAGAAATCAATCATTCGTGATCGTGAAAGCTGGATTATTTTTTATTACTCTACCAACGTTTTCTTAGCCAGATACAACACTTTTCCTTCACGTTTTATAAGAGGTAAACGACAGTTTTGAGATAGTACCAAAAAGGGGCCGCGCGACCGGAAGTAGATAACACCCAGAACCCCTTATCTCAATTTTCTGTTTATTCTTCTCACCGCCTGATGATTCGCCAAAAATGACGTACTGCTCGACAGGAAGTGTTTCACACGAGTATCAGAACCAGTTTTGTATATTTTTCATCTGGGTCAGACGGAGTGTCGAGTTCTTTCCATTTCTCTTCTCCAACTTTTCGTTTTCATATCGCTAGACTTCGCGATAAGGAAGGAAACCGCAGTTTCCTTCCAGGTTTATCTTATCGTTCCAATTAGCTTCGCACGACGACCACCTGATCCCCCGATTAACGAACCGCGGCGTCTCGTCCTTTCCGGGACGGAGAAATTTCCAGTCCATATGGGATCGACCGAATTCGAAGCGGAGGTGGTCCCCGAATCTTTCTGGATCCGGACAGCTTTCACTTTCGTAAGCCCATGGCGTCCCTCTCATTTCCGATTAATCATGCCCAACCAGATGTCAAAATGACTAACGCCGTGATCCCCTTTCGTAGCTGAAGATCACTTCTGTAATTCCTATTTACTTTCGCTGGGGCGAGAGTCGACGACCTCGTGGGGCTCTTAACTCTTCAATCTGACAATGACCCTCACAGCCTCGCGGCTTCGGACTCGTTAGAACTCGTCCATTCGACGCGTGACTCGCATTGTGAAAATTAGCTGGATACGTTTTTTTTTGCAATGTTTCAGATGCGAAAGTTGCGCGAGACGGAACGAACCCATCAGATCCGTCTGGCGCCTCGCGTTGAAGAGAAGATTTCCAGTGACACCGACCATGTCGTAAGTGCGACAGCGCTCGATAAAATCGCGACTAACACCGCACGAAGTAAATTAACTCAAATATCGTTCTAGGAGAGCTTGTGCAACGGAGAATGCGACGCGTCGGCCGAGGTCGAACGTCTTCGAGAACTCAGCGTCGAGCAGCAAGAGATTATCGAAGTCCTCAGACAGGCCGTCAAGGTAACGATACTATCGGGCAGCAAAGTTTCTCGTACCTCCGGACGGTTGAATGAATGTTGTTGTCGGACAGTCACTCAAGTCTCTTGGTTATAAATATGAGAATCCTTTCTCAAACAGAAACGTCCGGTGTCAATAGTTAAAACTTTCACGGTCACCTCCTGAACGTTCGCTCGTTTACTTGCGGTTGTCCAAAGATAATCACCGACTTCCGCTCGTACGAATTTTTATCACCTATTTTTATCGTTGAAGGAGAAAGAACGAAAGCTCGATCAAATATCGAACAAGAAACGAAAGGAGGAGTTCTACAAACAGTGGCTAGAACTCGAACCGGTTGTCGAAGTCGAGGATGAGGACGAACACGAAGAGGGCGACAGCGCCCTGTCCAGTGCTCCGTCCTCCCTCTCGCCGCAACCCGGTGGCTGTGGACAGTGGCAGCACACAGGGGTCACCAGGGAAGCGTACGAAACTGTTCTCCTCGAGGTCGAGGAACTCCAGACTCGACTCGTCGAGGAGCAGCGAGAACTCGCTCACGCCAAAAGTCAGGTCAGGGACCTGGAGAAGGCCCTGCTCCAGGAGGTGAGTAGTCTGTCGCTTTTTCTCGTCGACAATCCCCACGTCATGATCGTCTTCTCCTTCCTTCAGACCCGAGGAAGTCAGAACAGCAGAAGAGCTCTCAGCGACAAACTCCGGGAAATCGAAGACCGCGAAGCCACCCTAGTCGCAGAAATATCGGAGCTGAGGGAGCAGAACGAACTCTTGGAGTTCAGGGTCCTCGAGTTGGAGGAGACTCCGGGGCTCAGGGACACGCCGGACCCTGCCGACAGCGGAATCGTGTCCCCCGAACCGATCCACCTCTACAAGGTAAGTCGCATAATCGTCAAAAGTTCCAAATCGTCAATTGACCGATTTTCCGTCTCGAAAAAAGGACCAGCTAGGAAAGCAGAGGGACAGAGCGGTGGCCACGGTGATTCCGTACAACACGTACAACTCGCCGGTCTCCCCGATTCCTCACAAGCCGCCATTGTCGCTTCAGGAAAGTGGGATCTTCGAAGAGGAGGACGAGGCGGAAGTCGAACTGGCCAGTTGCGGCACTCAGACCGAGACTCCGGCCGGTGATCTTCTGCAGGAAGTTCAACGTCTGCACGAACTACGCGCCCGGATCCAAGAGCGGGCTGTCAAGGTCCCGGTGCCGATGATGGACACCAAGTTCTACTCCATGAACGACGTTAGCGAGGTCGCGGAGCAGGCTAACGTCAGCTCGTTCCAAGAGCGGATTCGGGAACTGGAACAGAGGCTCGAGGCTTACGAGGAAATCGAGAACAAGCGGGTCAAGGAAAAACAAGTGTCGAAACAACGGGAGGAAGAATTACTCGACGAAAATTACAGGCTCACCGAGAGGATATACTGGTTCGAGAACATGCTCCGGAACTCGAAGAACGCCGAAACGGTCGAGGAATCGCAGACTAGTCTTCAAATCTCGTCAGAGGATTCCGACGACGCGTCGGACTCCGAAGTTACGATTTACCAGCAGCCGGGAATATCGCGGGAAAAATTGTGCAGTGTTGGAGTCGAGGATCTCGAGAAGACCGAGCTATCGACGAAACAGAGAATCGCTGAGGTCGAAAAGAAGCTGGAGCTCGAATTGTCCGCCAAGGAAAAACTTGTCCTCAGGGCAAATAAGCTGGGAGAGAAACTGAAGGAGCAGAACGTTGAAAATTGTGCAAAGAGCAAAAACTTCGATGTCGATTCTCGCTCTCTTGATGAAACCAGAGTCTGCACTCCCATGGAAGTCGACGAGCCCGAGGATGTCGTCGACGGTGCAAATGCAAACGTAGAATGTGAAAAAGTTGAGATCCCACCGACGATACACACCCCGGCTGGTGTCTCAGTGGTGAATTTGACTCTGCAACAGGACACTACGAGGATGGTAAGTTTGCCGATTTCTGTTCCCTTTCAGTCTTTTATTTGGCCGAATGTTTCAGACGGAAGTTTCAAAGGTGCCCGAGGTGGTAGCCGAATTGGCCACCGAGGCGAAGGAGGAAGACGAAGCGGCCAAGATCGAAACAGCGGGAGTTGGAAGTGCCGAAGAGATGGCCGAAGAGGTCAAGGAGGAGAGTGCCGCTGGTGTACCGGAAGAGAAGGAAACCGTAGACCAAGCAGAGCCAGTAGTGACGATTAACGAGACAGAACCTAAAAAGAAGGTTAGACAAAGACGGGATGGGAATAAGGAGAGGGAGAGGGAGAGGGAGGGTTGGGTGATGAAGGCTTGGAACAAGAAGGACAGGATTGGTACTTTAGAGCAGGATTACTTCGGGCATAGAATACACAGGCTAGTACTGTACCAGGAGCTTTGCGTTTAAGAGAGGGATTAACGAAGAGACATAAATTATTCTAATTAGCGATCACTCGACGAGGTTTTATTTATTTTATTATTTTCTACCAAATTGACCAAATAACCTCGGCCCTAGCTCGATATAAAGTAACGGCAGGTCTTTTAGAATCCTCGAACCCCCCTGATAGATCGCGAGGAGTTTTTCTCCGACTGGATGAAAAAAAAAAAAAAAAAAAATGGTGACATAAGCGTGGAGGAAACGGAAGTGAAGAGGATCAAAGAGTTTTTCCTTCGAGGCAAAGGAGGAGCAAGAAAAGTACAAGTTCTTCGACCTGGTGGCTACATCACTGGCCCAGGCTCACAGAAGCGTAAAGAAATGCGCGTTTGCGTTTACGATCCGTGACTGAAGTGTGTTGCCACGTAATATTCATCTCGAATCCTGACAGCGCGGTCGGGGTGAAGGGTCGTGGGTGAATTTAACGACTTGCAATACAGCTGGCGTCGTTCGACTGGGAAGTGAATAAGCAAAGGCAGAAGCTGAAACGGAATGCGAAGGAGACGCTCGAACGAAATCGGATTCCTGGTTGCGGCGAGATGCCGCTGATGTCTTTGACAGAGGAAAAGGGAGCGAAAGTGGAAGGGAAATTTTCTCGCGACGACTTTGCGGTGCGGATACGAAAAACCCGAATAAATATATACGAAGAATCTACAGAGACAGAGAATAGAGAGAAAAATGAGAGACACGAATCTCTAACGGCTGATGGAATTTATTCCAAACTGGCCAAAGGTCAGTTCATCATGAAAATTGTCTCGCTATTGCGCCTACAAGCCTAATTCAGCATACTATAATAATAATAATTGTGTAAAAAGACAAACATGTGGAAAAGAAAAACACAACAACATATTATCACGCATAATAATTATCGCAGTACCTACTACATGTCTATAGAAATTTCTTCGTCTACGGCTATAATCTAATGCAGCGGGTAATTTCGTGCTTTTTATATATCTGTGAGTTTATCCCATCTACAGACCAAACAACATTTGACCCCCTGTTCGTCCCTATTCTTCGACGCCTACTTTAGCGTAGTCCTGGGTTTAGACTTCAGATCAACTTTTATGGTTAAATACACAATTTAGGGGTATTAGATATTCTTTAGCTGTTATAAGGTGTGCTTACGGTGTTGGGAATTCGTAGCAATATCGGACGCAGAAATTCAGGAATTGGGATAGCTTTCAAACAATTATTTTTTATCTACTCTTCACAATATCACCTTAAAAATCCTCAAGAGTGCGAAAATGCTAATACCGATGTTATTGCGCTCATATTATTGCAGTCCCTTGTCAAAATTAAAAAAAAAAAAAACTAATGCGCTTTTTTGTAAATGAATTTTTACAATAGCAAAAAACAATCTAACTCGGCAATTAGATAGTCATAACAATAATCAATTAATAATGATATTTATTCAGGATATGTGTTCGACGAATCATCGTCATTTGCAACTACTAGATATTATAATCTTATCCCCGTTTTCTTTTCTGTTTTGATTTGTGATTGGTCTACTTTGAGCATTATATTGAATGGACTTGAATTCTTGTCTCCTTTTCTGGTTTATCATATCCACATTGCCAATTGTATTTCCGAATTTTCCTGGTGAGAATCACTTGCTAAAATCTGTAATCTCATTGTCTGGAATTGAAACTAGACAGCTTTTTCTACGTATGGAATTGGGATATCTTTGAACACCGATATGTATATCTGACTGTAATTGGGTGAGGAGAAAGAATTTAGCTATTTTAATCTGCCGTGAAACTTCCGAAAGTAAAAATAATATAAGGTTCTGGTCGAAAGTCTCGAACAATTTCTGACACAACTTTGCTGAATTCTTTCTCCGGAACTGAATATCGGCGTATAAAAATAAATTGCAATTGAACCATAATTTCAACAGGTAATCTACTTTCGCTGGAGATGAGGCCGAAACAGGGCTTCCTCATGTTGTGTAGTCGAATCGGCGGTTTTCTACCCGCGGAAGAGGACCTTGCGTTGTTTAACTTCGCTACTCCTCTCGCGGAAATTGACGAGCTGCCATTTTCGACCCGTTAATAAGGTGCGTTTAGCTCAGTTTCTTATCGAAATAGAATTTTCGAGAGGCGGTAAGATAAGGAAGAGGGAGAATAAAGGTTTCGTTTTTTACATTCCAGGACAAATCCGCTGGCGCTACTTGGTGAGTCCAAGTGACGTACAGAAATGGTACGTCCATCGCCTTACGATTTTTGTAATTATATAATCTACCGCTCAATCGCTCACCTGTTAATATAAAACCAGAATTCATCTACTATGTAAGAATTTATAGGAAAAAACACTAGCTGTAGACTTATTTCTGAAATAATGAAGGACTGACCGACTACATGTACTTGGTCAGCAATTTATTCATGCGGAACTGTTATAAGGAGGACCAGCCGATCCATGTCCATACCAACTATTTACGTACACTACAATCTTTGAAAGTGCCTTTACGAAACGATTTTTTTGTCTAAGTAAATAAGAAAATGAGAAAATACTCTGTCATTGTCACAACTCTGCCTTCCGAATACTACTACGTCCTATATGATATTGAAGATGAGTAATATATAACCCACCGGAAACCAACGAATTATCGCTAACAATAATTTTAATTACAGCGATAAAAAAATCGTGTGACAATCGATTATTTCGTTAACCATAAAAACTTGTATATTGTTATGACTAATCTACTTAATTTAGGCTTTTTACCCTCGAACGCACCGAACAACGAATGACAATAATATTATATCTGTACTCTGGACAGGAATTTCACCCGGTGCGTGTTGTCTGATTTTCGAAAACGATACGAGAAAAACTAACTATTAATTCTAATCTCAATACGAACAGTGACTCAATATTTTTACCTACGATATAGTATGTGTTATGTATTTTCGTTTGCCTATGTCCCCCAGCTCGCTGGGTCACAGATTTTCAAATTATGTTAAACTACTATCGTTACGTTATACTGTAAGGTGTGAGAATACACGCGACTCTATTGCTGCCGCAGTAAGAGTCTACGTCGAAAATGTCAGTCCCAGAATATACCTGTAATATAGAAATTAGGTAAACGTATCTAGTCGAATTTTTGTAATTTTAGTCTGTACGCTATGTTAGTGTCACGGTGGCTATACGTAGGTCGCTGAGGATCCATGATCAACTCGAATCGTACTATTTTTCTGCTGTCTTTGTACTAACACGATTATCATTAGATGTAATATCGAACTACCTGTAAATTATAGAAAATACAGGTACAACTATTATATATTTAAGTATATTTTTGAAACAAGAAACGTCGCGTATATACTGCATGTCTTACTATATGTATGTGTTATTCGATAAAAATGTTTAATTTGATTTCGTGTCAGTTTTTTTCTACACGCTCCTTCAGAAAAACCTTCTTCCTCGTCAAGATAATCATAATCAAGATTTGAAATAAATTCGTAACTAGTAAGCGTGCTGTGAAATGTGTACAGAATTCGACACGGAAGATTCCAACGACAGTCCACTAAGGCCGGAAGTCTGTGTTTTTGCAGAAACGGCTCAGTTCAGGTCTCCCATTTCCGCATCGTGTTCCCTCGGGAGGCGATGCCTGGTCGTTTGTTCTAGACGGGGAAAACCACTCGTGTATTGATTTTGAGTAGATATTTATCTATTCATTGTATACAATCAAATTGAATTTTCTTTACCTTGGAATCGAAGACGACTTTGCGACCGGATCGACGTTCCTCTTCATGGACACCATGGCCCCCATTAGCAAGGAAGGAACTGCACATTCCATGAGTCTGATACGTTCTGACAATTCCGATTGTCGTTGTTCGAGAGAAGCATTTCGCTTCTCATAGTGAGAAACCATGTGAGCCCAGTAGCTCGGCTTCTGCGATGGTGAGCCGCTGCTGAGGGATTCGACGGACGTGGTGGTCTCCGAGCCTGACATTATTTCTTCTTCTCTATCGCATCAAAAATAAACTGTGAACGTTCCCAAAAACCTTGGCATGAAAACGGAAAAATGTTCCAAAAGCAACCAAAAATTTTGACACGGTTCTCACTGCGAGATGACAAACATTTGAATACTCTATTTGAAACCAACTTCAAACGACTCGAGGACCATAAATTGAATAAATTGAATAAATTGAATAAATTGAAAACTTCAGTCGACTCTTAAAAAATGGCGTGAGTTTTGATCCAGTTGGGAGCTTTTGTGAAATTCTTGGTAGTCTTGTAACAGGAAGAAACAGTAAAAAAGAAGAAACATGAATCCTCAAGACATGGACTCTGATTTCACAAACACCGACGGCGGCAATCAAAAAAGCACGAGCCAGTGGAGAGACATTGTGAGTCTTTACGAAAAGAGAAACGCCTCTTTGGAACATCGCCAGACCCAGTTGTCCGAGCGTCTTCGAGCCATGGAGTGCGCCCTGCCCTCGATGTTGATGAGTGCTATGGTGTCCATGCACTATGGAACCGAGCCACCAAAACTGAATCTCGAAAGCATCCTCTCGGCGATGCCAACGGATGACGTCCAGGTGGAACTGGTCTACAAACGCGCCGATGACGACGTTGGTGTATCGAAAAACTCCAGGTTCGCCACAGGCGATGACGGTCGTTCAGACCATGATCAGGTCAGAGGACAGCCAAGGTCAAGTGGCAGCGCGACGAACCTGTCAGTGATGAGCTCGAGGGACTTGATGGCCTTGGGGCGAATTCAGGAATTGGCTGAACAAGAGCGTTTGTTGAAGAGGTACATTTGCGATCTTGAAAGTCGCGAGAGGACCTTTTGCGAGACTTTGGAGAGAGCCAACAGACTGTTGAATGATCCTCTCGAGTGCGTGGAGGAGTGTCTGCCCGTGTGTCAGGGCGCCGAAGAGAGGGAGCCGCTATCGGATGATCCGGTGATGCAGAGGTTACAGAAGCTGGAGTTCTACAACAAGAGGATGATCATGAGCATGAAGGGGCTGAGGGAGGAGAAGAATATGCTGATTAAACAGACCGAATTGCTGAAAACCCAGCTGAGAAACACTCAGGAAAAACTTGGAGAGGTTCAGAAAGAGGTTTTGGGCGAAGCCAAGGTCATTCCCGTCATGGGCGAGGCTTCCTTCACCGCAGTGAGAGGTACGTGCAGTTGCGCCTCAACGACGAACAAGGAAAATTCCGATGGTGAGACTGCGGATCCAAAAACGCTGGTGGATTTGGCCGAACAGTTCGAGGACATGCTGCGGAAGGCCAAGGTTTGTTCATCGGGAAAATTACCACGTTAGAATATATATTTAATGGTGAAATTATCGCGCAGAATCACGGCTTGTGCAAATTGACCGGAACCATTAAAGACGCAGCGACCAAACTGAAGGAACTGGGCAAATCCGAGGAGGGATTCAAGTGCATTTGCGATTGTCCTTGCCAACCTGCTTTCAGACAAGTAAATTCTGCTGAAATATGTATCAAAGACGTTTTGTCTATAATGCCAGGCTTTCTACAGGGCGAGAGATCTTGTGTATAATTGTTGTTGTTTTTTCAGAGCTAGTGAGCTGCGCCCTGAAAAGCCTGGGATGCAGACCGCAAAAAATCTGCCGCGACAATTTGTTCGAATAAAATATTTGAACGCAGGGCGGATCGTGTTCAAATTGCAAATGCGGTAAGTTCGACGCGGACAAGCTAGGAGAAACCGGTGATTGGTTTTGTGACAGTTGTGGAGGAGAGTGCATCTGCGATTTGATCAGTCTCGACGAAGATTCTTCCGACACGAATCAAAACAGAGTTGATAACTGCGAGTGTGGATGTCAGGATGACAAAATCGCCTGCGAATGTGGTTGTGGAATGTCAAACGTCAATGAAATTGGAGAGGCTGGTGATATTCCGAAGACAGTGGTGCGTGGATAAAAACCTTCGATTCCGAAATATCTTGCATCCATTCGCTCTGGTCAATAAATTTCTGTGCTATTTCTACACAGGCTAGAAAAATCTCAGAGGACTTGAAAGGCATTATCTGCAAGGACTGTGGAAACTGCAAATGTGGCGACGATCATTCAAAGTGTCCAGACTGTATCGAAGCATGCACATGCTCCTGCACTGCAGACATGGTGAACAATAGCCCCAATTTTCTTTGGATTGCATATATTCACGGTCTGCATACGTTCAGTGTAACGAAACGATCTATCCCGTGATTCTAGAATCCTGAATCGTTACGAAACACACAATCGCAAAAAGACGGCAAGGAAGTGAAGCCTGAAGATGCGGATGGTCGTCGTCGTGGTTGTGCGTGTAATGAGTCAGACGAAAAGAGTCCGGAAAACGAGGTCCTCGAAGAGCTCAGAAAGAGATTCGTTTTTCCAACGGAAAAAAGTTCTCGTAAGTGAAAGAAACTGAAGTCGTGTCTGAGATTAAAGCGAGGGGGAAATAATTCGTTGAAATAACGTGTCTATAGCTCGTGAAACATTGAGAAATAACCCAACAAATATCTGAAATGATGAGAAATAATTGAAATAATAAGAAGTAACTGTAAAAATAAGTAAAACAGTGAAAAATACTTGAGAAAATGAATGAAATAATGAGATAAAAAAATTAAACTAAATTTGAATTATTTCACAAAAAAAAAGAGATTTCAGTCAAATCTTGTAAAGTAAACTTGAAACTCGTCTTTTGCCAGGCAATCCAGACCTGCATCCGTGTTTCGAGTGCGAGCAATCAGAGCCGTGTGACGTATGTTTCGAAGAAGAATTAAACCGATTGAGGCAGTCCAAAACGATCGCACGTTCCGGTTTGCAAAGTCCTTTACCTCCTGCAGCACTCGTACCGTGTACAGACTGTTTGAAATTCGGTGTCAAGTCGACCAAGCACCGTGCAAAGACGAGTCTCTTGTGCACCTTGTGCAAAGTAGATGAAAATACAACGTCCCAAGATCGAAAAACTGAATTTCTTGTACCAGAAGATCGAACCGAGCCGAGTTGTAACGAGACACTGTCATCGACCACAGACGTAATTGCCAATTATCCAGAACTTGATTCCACGACAAATTCAACTTGTTACTCTGAATTGTAGACATGTCTGTGCGGATGCGGAGTCACCGTGAAAGTTATCGACAAAGCGAATGAAACCCATTGTACCTGCGGATGCGGCCAAGTCGTCGGACTCGAAGCTGTCCAGGAATCGGGGTCAGTTGTTGAACATCGTTGTCTCTATCTCGTGACCAACTCTAGGACTCTTATGGCACCCAAGGGCCAAAGCTTTATGAAACATGTTTCACAATCATTGCAGAACTGAAACTGCGAATGCAATGATTAATATTTTCCCCAGATGTGATTGCGAGTGCGCAAAGGGTGGAGTGCACTGTGATTACTGTTGCTGCGTTGAATCGATCCTCGAAATACTGGCCGCCGATGAAAAAGCGCATGAAAAATCCCCGGAGACGTGTCCATGTATCGAGGACAGCATCCTCGAGCGTGAGAGGGAGAATTTGGCGAAAATTCTCCAGCAGGATGTCGACTGTATTGACGCGAAGAATAATCAACTGCGACAGCTGGTCGCTCAATGCGCTTGTACCGGACCGGAAGTCAATCAAGAGGCCTGCCCATACCACGATCTCGCGCCAATTCGACCCACCGTTTCCGGTGAGCGTCAATGGCGAGATCGAATCCTGTTTTTATTCAACGTTTTAACGTGAGAAGACAGGAATTTCGATCCATGAATTTTCTCTGTGCAGGACTGCAAGCAGCCATAGAACTGCTCCGTTTTAAAAACCGCAGCAAAGACGGAATGATCGCAGTACTCGCGGGAAATCTCGGGGGTAGAGTTGACGCTGAAAAGATACTCGAGAACCTGGCCGCCCCAACTCTGACGGAAACATCTCAGGACTTTGATCGGTGCAAATTGTACAATTATCTCAAACTACCAGAGGTGAATTTTGCGCAAATGACAGACCAAAACAATTTCTGTATTCCAATTATTGTATCGTTTGTTTCTACGGTAATATAGGATCGTCGCCCCAAATGCCTACCTGCAGAATCGCAAAGAGAACAAATTGCGGAGGTTCCGGATTGGTCTCGTAGCGCTGTACCCCCGCCTCGAGACTTTAGAGTGATTAAGCAAATTTGCGACGATTGTTTGCTAGTTACGTGGGCACCGCCCGATGACATTACAGCGTTGAAGGGCTACGAGCTACTCGTAAACGGGTAACTTGATTCCGTCAATATTCTGAACTGATGAGTATTCAAGGTATATAATGCTAGCCGAAAGTCAAGGGAGTTACGAGCTCACCGAGACGGGAAGGACTCTGATCCACTCTAATCCTTTAGGGATTATTAGATTCGGAAGAGAGAATCGATCCGCTCGGTTTTTATGCGTCTTGACGTGTAGAATTACGGGCTTAGCGTTAATATCGTTTTACCGCAGACGCCCGGAATATCATCTGGATTTTCGTAGGTACTTGGCTAATCGCGTCAGATCACCCACCCGCACGGAAGCTCTCTTGGTTTCTTTGGACTTGTCACGACCCCTCATTATAACCCTGTACTCACTTGGTCCCGGAGGAGCTTCGTCGGACCCGGTTAGGATTACGTACCCCGCTTGTTCCTGCGTCTAAAGCTGAGATCACGATTTATTTTTCCCACTGTAAACGTTGCTGTCGTCATCCTACCGAGGTGAAAATTTTAGTCAGAATAATAGAAATTTTGAAAATTCTTCACTGAAATAAAAAATAAACAGGAAAACTAGTATAATACTTGCTGTATGCATGTGGTGGAGGATAAAAAATGTAAAACCATCGAAATTTCGTTGTTTTTTTTTTCATTCCGTTTAATCAACGTGTACAAATAACTTTGGCTCTGATATGTGATCTAGGCGTATGTGGAAACTGGAATAGTTTTTTACAGAGGATCGTCACGGTGGTCACCAGTCAGGTAAAAGTCAAGGAATCTTATGGTGATACAAAACAAGACAGAATAAACGATGATCCCCAGTGATTTTTATTCTCCCTCACGCGAAAATCCTAATCAATGGAAATAGTAACAAAACTTGTATAAATTATAAATAGAAAAGTAATTTTCTTTTACCACTGGTTCAGAGGATTATTTATTACATACATGAGTAACCACTAATTGGTCTGAATTTCAGTTAGGCAAAAGTCAGGAATTTTTTTTCTACTTTTTATAGTGAACCACCATGATTATTTGATATTGTGTGTAAATGAGTGCTTGTGGTAAATTATTATCACCGCTTTTTTGATCTTGGTATATAGAACAATTTCCTGCGGTCCACAATGTCTTCGATGGTGTTGAAATCCGGCCACACATCTGGGATTTTAAAGTACACACCGACAATTGAGGGTTCATAGTTCGGGGCGACAACGGCCGGCGGTAATTTGTCCGTTTTACTATAGGTCGTGCGGTATGTTTCGGTGGTCCAGGATTCCCTGGGGTAGTAAGGGTCGTACTCGAGCTCGTTGGGCACCAGTGGATCCAAGGAGGCTGTAAAATCGGTGTACGGAACCTCCGTGGTTCTGGGTCTCGTTGTCGCGCTCTTCGGGGATGACGGGACAGGAATTTGGCCAGATTCCGTATCCCCCTTGTACGACCGCGGATAATTCCTGTTCTGGAAGTTGAAATAAGTCTTCGCAGTCGACGTCAAGGGCCCCCGGCGCTCTTCCACGGTTCTGTTCACCTCTGGCCGAGTTCCAAACCCTCCAGAGTGTTTAAACCACGCCGAATCGCCTCGGGAGTTCACGGAGGGTTGATTTCCGCTTGACTTTGCGGAAGTCGACCTATCCTCGAAATTGAACGAAGCCTGGCTCGAATTTTCCTCGGGTGCCACGGTGCTTCCGAAACTGAAGAATTTAGACTTCGTGACGTTGTTGTTCCTCGCTGATAACTCGAGGAACAGCTTCCGCTCGATTTTTGGAGCCTCGGTGGTCGTCTGGGCGAATTTAATGCCGGCTTCGCAGTCTACGAGGTGAGCGTGATCGCAGACAAGAGCCTCTTGTCGGAAGGCCGTCATCTCGGGGCAGTAATAGGAGAACTTGTTACCCTGGTCGTCGCAGTTGTGATAGACTCTGCAATTCGACGGTACATCGGCGTAGTAGCCGGTCTGTCGACCAACGCAGGTAAAGTTGGATCTGATTGGCATAGGCGTCGTATTCTGGAGACAAAAATAGGATCGAGAAGATAAATAATAAAACCCGCTGGCTGGTTCACACGTCACTTCGAACCACGAGCTGTGCGCTGTCAGAGGTCATTCAGGCAATTATACACCGTAGCTCATTACCTCTGCGCACGAATGAGAATACAAAAAGAAAAGAAAAAAAAACTATTCAATACCCGTGTTTCATTTTGAAAGTCTCGTATTTAACTTGAACCAAGTATCTGCTTTGTCTATAATTACGTAACCGTATGACCTTGCGGGTCTAGTTGCTTCGATTATCTTGTATCAATCCATCTTTCTGACTGAAGTTATAATTAAAAGACAAGATATATGTAAGAATGTTTTGCGAAATTAATTACTGCCCTTAAAAATCCGAGTTCTAAAGGTTGGGCGGGAATTTTTGAACGATGATTGTTTACTCACGAAATGTTCCCGCGGGCGTGCAGCCGAGTTGAGGAAAAGTAGGGAGAAGAGGAAAGAGGCTGTGACACTGGTCATTTTCACAAATTTTCGCGGATTTCAGCGAGAACTAGAATGAGCCGGCGTTCGCGAGGCTAGGCGGTCCGACGTTAACTACCAATTACACTGGTCTATGTATCGCAGGATTATACACGGTAAGGCCTGTGGCTGGCGTGGTTACAGATGCGCAGAGTGAAAGTATCAGACCGATATTACAGTGGGATCAGGAGTCAACGCCGGTCGGCGTCTCCCACACAGACTATAATTTTCTTTCCTTTCGTCAGTAATGTATAGATTCCCGCTCGAGATTAAACTCGGGTTGCAATATTCGGATGCAAATCGAAGAATGGCGCTCTGGGTATTTCTTTCATTGCCCAACAACCCAACAGAAGGAAGTCGCTGTAACGGCACGACATACCCTTGAACTCTGCGGTAACAACTTTCCCCGGGTTATCGATTTTTTTGCACCTTTACTATAGTGAAACAATCCAAAGATTTCCCACGATACTCGATACGCTCTATTCGTTATCGCCATGTACGGTCGAAGATCGATGACGCAGTAGGAACTATTTTTATATAATACGAATATCAGCTAGAGCAATAAATGAGGAACAGAATTAACACATTAGATTGAATCGTAAAAGTATCATCCTTGACATTATACGCTGTACGCGGAGGTATACATATAATAATGGGTATTCTCTCATGGAAAAGGTCACTACTCTGCATAAACGTCATTCTTTACGGGTCTCTTATTACCTTGCAACATTTATTTACACAATGAATCGATCGATCTACCCACGTCCGTGATTCTTCCTTTCGCAACTGTATCATCAATATTATATCGTTCATCGATTTCACAGAGATAGAGTTCGATCTAAAAAGAAAGAAAAAAACAATAATTTAAAGCTTTTGCTAGAGGTACAAAGCATAAGAAGACATTTTTCATGTTAAAAAATCTCATGTGTGGTGGTAATAAACATATATTCAATATTCAAATATTGAATTCTTAATACAAACGCAGAAATAATGCAGAGCGAAATTTTTTGTTCATTGTCAGTCGGACAATAAAAATCAAATTCGAATTATCGACATACCAGCTTCGAGCTTCGATATGCTAGTCGACGTTCGACTTGAGTGTTCACTTCAGTCATCACCATTGTTGTTATTACAGTTCGATGACAGTGGCGCACAACTATGATTACAAACTAGTTTTAAGCGCTTCAATAACCCGTTTAATATTAGAAAAAAGATGAACGTTGTACCTGGAACAGCGTCTCTCCTTGAAGAACTTGACAGTAGGTAGATTCCAGTCTATGATAACCGTCCATCAGTCTCCGAGATCGACGTTAAATTTCGAGGTTATGTTTCGGCCTAACCTCTCTACATCCCATTCACAACGCCATAAACAATTCTTTCACTTCCCCCAGAGAAATTAATGGTATTGCTAAGAGATGGAAGAACGCTCATCGGTTATCTGAGAAGCGTTGATCAGTTTGCGAACCTCGTTCTGCATCGAACCATCGAGAGGATTCACGTCGGTAAAGAGTACGGAGACATTCCCAGAGGCGTTTTCATCGTGAGGGGAGAGAACGTCGTGCTTTTAGGAGAAATTGTAAGAATTTTCTTCAAGATGAATATCTGTTTTCTATTTTTGGTGCATCACAATCTTCTCACACAGGACAGAGAGAAGGAAAAGGATCTGGGACTCTCCGAGGTGTCCGTCGACGACATATTGGACGCTCAAAGGCGAGAGCAAGAGAATAAACAGGACCAGGAGCGTCTGATGAGCAAAGCTCTTAAGGAACGAGGGCTTTCCTACATGCCTGATCTCGGACACGACGACATGTTCTGACCCAAGTCCGTCCCAAGCTCGTTCTCATCGTCGTCTTTGTCGCATAAGTCTGACTGAAAGCTGAGGCGGACTCGTAAATGCGGGGAAAATGAATGAGACTATTATTATACTTCGGACGTGGCGATATATTATGAAAATATAAAATAATTATCGGTACAAAGATTTTCACAGCATTGAATCTCTTATTTTCTTCTCGCTATTTATTATGCTTCCAGTTTTCTTTTCAATTTTATTATAAACGTATTCGTTATGCGAATACAGTCAGTCGATTACGATTTTCATTTTATCACGTATCGTTGGATTTCTTTGTCTTTTCTTTCACAATAAACAAAAAAGAACCAAACATGATCTGAGTCACGTTGTATAAATATCATTATCACGTAGCAATAGATTTGCTATAATTATAAGACACCGCGTTGTTTTATGATTAAATTGGATATACACATACGTACAATTAAAAAATGAACGATAATGGAAATATTAAAAACCGCTTAATATTTTAAACGAAAGAGAAAAAAAAATAAAATATACATTCGTAAATATAATAACAGAGTCAAAGAGTTTAAATAAATTCCTGGCTAGAAAGAAGTCTCTTGTAAAGTCTCCTTGGACTTTATCGGGTTGAGCATAGATTCGCTCGTCTGCTTGTTTTTCATCGACTGAAACTTCAGTCTATTTGTAACAGTTCGGTCCAAGACGGATCTCTTTGAGTCATTTCGCTGTAAATCCGTTCCCCTCTTTCTCGGAGACGGATTAACGACGTCATCGATTTTCTCCATCGAATTATTCCCGCTGTTGGTGCTCCCGGACGCCACGCCGGACGTGTCTGAACTCGGTTGATTCCCATCCAGACAGCGCAGAAGGCTGTCGGACAGCCTGTCGTCGTTTAAAATGTTCAGGTCCGATTCAGACTGGTCAAAATCACCCGTTCGCGACGTGAAACTCAAGTCCACCGGGCTGGCGGTTAGCACGCTTCTGGATAAAAGGTATTCTCTGAACGTGCTGGTTATCGAAGCGTTGCTTCCTTGGATGACGTTGGAATATTCGTCGTCTAGTGAGATGACAAAGTTCCTCTCCTCGTTCGCATTCTCCTTGTTCTCCATCTCTGCATTTCCAGCGATCGGAACCAGTTCTCCGGTTATACTGTCGACTTTCTGAGATTCTTCCAGTATAGAAGTGCAGCTTTGTCTTCTTGTTAGGTCCAGATTCGACCGACGAGCGATCGGAGCCGCCCCTCGAGGCGTCCAGCCGCTGTTCAAGGACGCTAGATTGCACAAGTTTGACCCAGATATCATCATCACCGGTTTCCTGGACCGCGGAGTCATCATAGTTTCCTGTTAACAGTTTGCAACATTATAGGAAGTGAGATTCATTCGACGAGAATATTATTGAGAATTGAGGTAAAACCACCATGCAGCAGCAAAGTGCAAAAGATGCAGACGAATAAGAACACTTAAACATGCACACCTGCATAGCTTTGCTCATCTTTGTCGCGCTTTGAGTAATCGGGCTCATGCTTTTGTCGTTGTTGGGAATTGGAGTAAGCAGGCATTCGTTGGCAGCGGCCGCTGCGGCGGCCAGACTTTTGCGGAACAGATTCTTTGCCGGGGTCGAGGTGTGGGCTGTGTAGGAGTTCCGGAATTTGCTCATAGCCGTCGGGGGTGAGTAAGTCGAAGTTTTCGACGACGTTGACGTTTCCGCCAACATCTTTTCTGGAGAAATTTCCGATTTGAGGTCCGGCATCGATTTTCTTGGTGAAAAAACTACCTCAATGTTCGGTTTCCTCGTCACAGGAAATACCGGGTCTGAATTCTGCCTCACCAAGTCGGTTTCCGCAGTTTCCTTCGAATAAACTCCAGGCTCGCTGAGCTGTCTCGAGAATCTTACTTTGGTAGTAGCACTGTTGATATCCTGCAAACTGGAGGCCTTGGTCTTCGCCTTTTCCGTCAGTGGTTCACCCTTTGCTTTCCCAAAGGCTTTGAAAGTCCAGTGGGAAGAGGTCTCTCCGTTCCTTTCGGCGTTCTCCGCCTTCTCCTCGCTGATATTTACAAAATTTACAAGCACTACTTTTTTCTTGGGCTTGAAATGTCCCAGGCTCGGAGTAGCCAGACTTCCCGTGCTGCTGCTCATCTGCTTCACGTGCAAAAGATTGTCTCCCTCCAATGGCTCGTAACTATCCATGCTCAACTCGTCGTCGGATTTGCTGAACAACGCCTTTGGCGGGAGCAGCGATTTCTCCAGACTCTGTTTATCAGGGCATGCAGAAAACAAGCAGACATTGTTAGCACGAGTAGCGATCAGCAAGACATAAAAATGGACAAAAAGTATTAGTTCGTAAGCGGACATTGATTCATTCTCCATTCTTAGTAACGATAGCATCAAAATTACCGAAGACAAGATGTTCTCCTCGCTGCTGGACCTCGTGATATTACAGCCGATGTTGATATCGACGATTTTCTTATGCCCTAGTAATTTCTTCTGAAAAATATGCTTCTTTATAGAGTCCCCCAGACTCTTGGTCCGCAGATTCTTCACCTGCCTGGGCGTTCCCTGGCCGTTTTCCTTGTTAAACTGTTTCACGAGTCTACGCTTCTTCGCAGACTCTGGCATGGCTTGAATGTGAGCATACAACTGTGCCAAAGCCGCCTGTGTGTCCTGCGTCGAGTTTGCTTTGGCCGTTAGTTTGTGATCCACAAAGCTAAACACTGTGTGGGCCGTTCCAGTCGTGTCGGAGGTAGATTCGTTCAACTGGAAGAGAAAGGAAATCAGGATTCTCATCGATTCTTGGATTACGAAAACTGACAAAAATCTCACATCGTTTTTAGTAGGACTGAGAAGTTTTCTCTCCTGTTCGACCCAGTAGGCTCTGATGTCGGTTGCCAGCTTTGGGGGTATGTCAAACATCTCATTCCCTTTCCTGATCATGAAAGCGACCAGACCCGACAACGTCTGTGAGTTTACGTGTAAAGCTTCCGGCGATAATTTCCTCGGACAGAGTAGATGAGGCGTGAACAATGTGGCGAGACTGTCGCAGTTCATTTTATTGCTTCCTTCAAAGCTCGCAGTTTTGTTCAACAGTCTCAGAACGTTTTTCAGGAGGATCCGATTCTCAGACGGCAGAAGCAACAAAAGTAACTGCAACGATCTCAGCAATCGACACTCATTTGCTTTCATGTCGCCGCACCAAAGTTCTGTATGGATGAGAAGGTGGATGAAAATGCGGTTCAATCGTAGAAAAGAATATTCGACGATGACTGTACCAGCGATTTGGCAGTGCGCCGGGAAGTGCAAGTCCGTTAAAAGTGGCTCCGGCAGTTCGGCCAAGAAGCTTTTCAAGACCGAAGCGCAGTCGTGAACGCTGTAACGACCGTCTTCAAGGTTCAATGGGATTCCCTGGTACAGCGCAGTCTTGAGGTCCTGTTGCCTGGTCAGTTTCCCAGTCCGTCTGAAAATCCCCTCCTGTACGATGCCTGCGAAATGATCGAACCGTATATTTACAAGTTTCCACATCGATATTTCCTTGCAAACTTACTTTGCTCCGTCGAAAGATACTGGATGAGCTGTTTGACCTGCGTAATACCCTCGTGAGAGAGAGGGGCGCCTTCCATAACTCCTTTTTGTAGATTAATAGTGGACTTTGGTTTCTTTGAGAAGCTTATCAACCCCCATTTTTTCAGTTTAGCCTTCTCCGCGACGCAGTCGCTGCTGTAAGAACATCAAGCTTCATAGAACAGTTCAAACAACGAGGAGAAAATCACAGGGCGAATAGATCGTCTGCAAATTCCATCACCGCCGATCGCCAAGCACAGAGTCTAGCCTGTTCCCCAATTCTTGAAATATGTACAAACCACAAACATCGAGGTCCGAGTCGACACTTTGCGGTCGGAGTGGACGAAACTAGGTTCCTAGCCTCTCGCCAGACACTACCCAAAGCGTGCAGAATGCACTGACACGACGGTGCACAGTTCTTGGTCATACTCGTGTCCCAACTATAGTTATTCACAGACAGACAGACAGACACACAGACGATAAAGAGACGCAAAAGTTCGACGAATTAAGGAAACAAGGACGTGGAGAGAAACGGGCGAACGTAACTGTACAGAATAGCGATAAACTCACTCTTCGGTGTTCAGGTCGAGCTCGAAGGACAGGTGCATCCTGACGAGGGTGTGAAACTGCTCGGAATTAACCCTCCGCATCCTGTAGGCCAACTTCCCGTCCACACCGTCGTTGAAGTCCTCCATTGTCGACGATTTTCCTTTCCCTTATCCCTTTAGCTGTCTTCAATGTTTGACATGTTTCTTCGACGACGGTGAAGAGAGTCGATTTGAAAATAACACAATTCACGCAGCGCACAGACGCACAGACACCTACACGGTCCGTTCAAACGATCTTTTCGAAGGCGGTTACGCGGTTATGTCGGACGTGACCAGAATCAGCTCGATTATTTCTCCTCAACTGACACGATCCGTGGATCGTATCGGGCCGAGGTCACGCAGGATTCATCCATCGACATTATTGCTCGGTAGTTCGGACCTAGCTGGGTATAATTTCAGAGTTATTTACCGTTTTTTAAACCACCGTACTACTTTTCTAAACTATTATTCGTTTCGTTCGAGGCTATGTTCACGCCGGACTGAAAACTGGTCACGTGAACGAATACTACGCTTCCATTCGTCGGACGAGCAGAAAGCACCGCAATGGCGCGATCTTTTGTTCGATATTAGTCACTCGATTCGCCGCTTCTGGCGGGAGTCGCGCCACCTACTTTCAAAAGAGATTATTTCAATCATTCTAGTTTCATTTCTCATTTGGAAACATTCTAGTTTCGATTTCGTTTTATTTTCTGAATTTAGGACAATAACGTCAATGGAATATCAAATTCACTGACATATCCCGGTGTTCGAGTTGAAAATTTCAATTTTTCCAGGAACTTTTGAACCTAATTTACTCGAGCAACACAATTTTTGAATGCGAAGTCTTTACAACTCAAACAAAAGTTGTCGTCACAAAATAAAACTGTAATTTTATCTTACAGAAACTCAACTATCAAACGTTCATTAATTATTGGGTTTCCGATTAACGTTGATTCGAGGATCGTCAGATTTTGAAAATTCGCCATTTCTCATTCAAAGTAGGCTATTTTCGGCTCCAATTTTTTTATCAATCGATGTTGAATCCATAAATTTAAGCGTAAAGCAGCCTTGATTCAATTGAAACGGGAAAATTTTCGAATCAAATCAATTTCCAAGCATATCAATAAACATTTCAATCCAAAGAAACCAACGCGACTTTGGGATTAGCGGGACGTTTTGGAAAATTGTACACGCTGTAGAAGAAAAATAAAACGCATTCCAGGATATGAGCCCGAATATTTCCTGATAATTTACTGTTTTCCAGACTTCATTCCAATCACTTGATACCTTGTAACAAGTAATGTTACCGATCGAGTACAGATTAGAGGCATACAACTGGATTTTGTATTCAGATCAATTACGAGGGCGGTTGACCTTCCGATGTGTCTTTGTCGGGTTTCGCATCTAGTTTGTAATTAAATCGAAAAACCTTGACACGGCTCGCATTTAGCTACGTACGCGGATGGAAATATTCAACGTAATCCTCTCGAACGTTTGTCCGGGGTAGAGAGTTCATTTTCCGCAAGACGGTAAATACCGAGTCCTTTGCTCTAAGCGTTTCCCCGTAGCAAAAACGGCCCCCTTGAATTTGCCGCGATGTTCGCAGATAGACGAGAATCACTATTTTGATGGTGTTTACGAGCACTTTACCGCGAACGGTAGCGAACGCCGAGGGAAAGGGACGGAAGATAACGACCGCCGATTACGGACGATGACTCTTTTTCCCTCATTCCCCATTTCCCGGCTCTCAATCCCCTCTCTCTCCCTCTCTCTGCGGTGAAAACGTCTCCGTAGGGTCCCCCGCTTGCAACTTTGCGAATGTTGAAGATGAGGAATTGGTACGATACCGCACCAACTGCAGAATGAGGGTTCGAGCTGTGACTATTGTATCCGTCAAATTCACCCCCCTATCCCCTCACGCACATGTGAACGGACAGGGAAATGTTTTCCGACGCCGAATTGTGGAATATCAATACCACCAACGCGGGTTTATCGAGTCCTACGTACCGAACCGCATATTGTGACCGATACGAATTCCCCCTTTCGCGTAAAACTCGATGAGCTATTCTAAAAGTCGTCGTCAAATGTCCCACTTTTTGACATCAATCCTATAAAGACGTCTTTTAGTCTCTTTGTGAGGTGAAAAAGTGGGACATATATTTGAGGACGATTTTCAGACAACTTTGAGTTCTGTACCGTCTGGGGGACGATTTAAAAAGTCATGACCCATTCATCTTTATCCACTTATGAAAATTGTGATCGGGTCGTAAGTCGACGCGGGGATGTGAGACAGAATATCTTCCCGTTGAAAGCTATACCGTATAATATAGTTCGGTACATTCGTGTACCGGGATGAACGGTTTTACGGCTGCACAGGGTTCGGAACGTGGGTGGATAGTTTTGCGAGACGAAGAAATGCGGTCTATATATTTATTTTATTCGACGTAAAACATGCCGTTATCCGACGAGATGATCCCTTAATATCAAACGAGAAGATCGAGACATTTATTTTCACTCAACTCTGAGCAGGAAAATGTGTGAAGCTTTTTTCCAACGAATAAAGGGAACGGACAGAGTAAGATTGAGGAGCTGGGTTAATTAGAGATAATTAGAATCAAAGTTCGGACCCATAAATGAGCCTGTGAGTAAGCCCCCTTTAAATGGTATTTCAAATTGGAACGAAAAAGAGGCTATTATCATCCTGATTTATGAATTTATGCATCAATGAGTTTTCCCCGCTCTGGAGTAATTATAAGGCAATGAAGAACCCTGCCCCACCCCCCGGTCCCCGAGATTTCAATTCAACTTTATTACTCCTGAAGGGCAAAAATAATCCTGTCCGTTTTACCGAAACCCTCGATGAGAATAATTTCTTCCGCAACGTTTCAAGAATTTTCAAAATTTTGGAAAATTGTTACAATAGCGGAAGTCGAGCCCCGGGGACGCCGTTCGTTTTTCTTCTGGGAAAAGATAGGCAAGGGTTAGTTACAGCTTTTTACCCCGATAGCACCCAGAGGAATTTGTGTTCCGGGCCCTTACGCGAAGTAGCGGAGGGCGACGCCAGGCTGAACGAAATTTATGCCAGGGGATGATCGGGTAAATAAGAGACACCGATAACAAAGTCAGATAATTGGATAAGTTTCGCGGAAAAAAACGGAGGGGGTCACAATCTCTGAACGGAATGAAGTAGCCCGAAAGTTTAGAAAATTTGGTGTTCAAAACGCGAAACGAATTTCATCACCCCGTTCAAAATTCAATTCCACGTCCATTAAGGGTGGGATAATTGCGCGGACGGGTTTCAGGGGCGAGGGATATTATTTATACGCGTTGAAGGGGTTGAGACAGTTTTTCGCCGAATATGTATAACGTAATACATATGTATGCCGGGGCCAGGGCTGAAACGTGAAAAGAAACTTCGCCCAACTCGGAGTCTCTAGTGGCCCAATGAAATCTGAGACTCCGCAGTATTTCCAACTCGCGTATCGCAACCCTCCCGGCTTATATATTCAATCTCGTGCATATATGACTCTTGTACGATAAGAAGAGACGCACTTATTGTTTTAAATCGAATTCCGAATGGCTCTTCACTCTTCGCTGGTATAAAGTTTCTGCAATTGAATACTCGCGTGCCCGCGAGGAAAATATGTGGAAACTCAAAACTTGACGATACCCTTTATTTAAATGACAATTTATTCACTCGATATATGCTTCGATAAAAGATTCGATAAATCAGGTTTCCGATGGTTCGAGTATCGCCTAAACAATTAGAGAGGGTGTAAAGACTCGAGAGGGTGGAAAAAACAAGGAAAAAGTGATTCTGGCTGGAAGAGACGCGGGAAAAGGTTGGAGATTCGAGAGGCCGGAAGTTGGCGGAAAATGGACGGAAGCCATTCTTTATTTCTTGACGTTTGTAAAGGCGACGGTTAGACGGCGAGACCCTCACGAGCGCGTAGTTGTATGCAAGCGATATTTATCTATTCTTTATTCCAGCTAGAGACAAGAAGATGAGCAAAAAAGAATGAATAAATTTGAACGTTTGAAAGATATCAGAAAGAGCTAATTCTCGTTGTATAACGCAACTGGATTTGATTGTATAAGAAATGATGGAGCGTCAATTTTATCGATTATGTATTTCCGTTTTTATACCCTTTGAACGAGGATAGGAGCCTGGGGGTTGGCTTTGGTGTACTTTCTATGAAAAATAAAAAAGAGCTTCAACCAATATTTCATCTTCCTCGGCGGTGTCGATATCTCGGTTATAGCTTTTCTTCTTTGTTTCTTTGCCGTTTGAAAATTATCGTCCAGTTACAACGGGGATCTATAATAAAAAAAAAGTAGCCTTTATGACGCAGGATAAAAAAAAACATTGGTACAGACTTTTTCCTTGTTTTTTTCTTGGTCGTTTTTTCTTTGCCATTTGCGTTGGTGTTTTTTTTTTTTTTTTGCTTTTGGAAGGGAAAATAAAGAAATGATCTAATAATTATTCTAAAAATGTCGTATATATTATTTTCAAAGTATTTATGCTGATATAACAGTGCTTCTTCGTATTCAGATATTATATCTATAATTTAAAATTTATTTAACGTTAAAACACACACGTTTACATACATATATAGGTAATATGTAGGCAATATCTCATCATCCGTCATCACCACAAATAAATTACAATATTTATATTATAATCATCATCAATCATATATTTGCACGTTCAATCGAATTATTTATAAATTGCATTTCACGTTAGTTACGCGTATATCTTTTGTCTGTATGTATATTGTTTCTTGTTTTGTCTAATATATTCACAGATTTTTGTAAATCTAATAACTTTATGTTTCATATGCTTACAGAACAAGAATTTTAATGGTTTCGGATAAAACTATACTGCAGGGCTATCCGTGTGCTACGATTAAGAGAAATTAAATAAAACCGCGGTTACGTATCAGTCGTTGAAATAATTTTTTTGAATTTTTGGCTTTGAAGATGTTATTTAGTTTGAATATTGAATTGTATCGATTATCATATTTATTAAATTGCTAACTATGTTTACCGAGATCGCATTTTATTCGCAAAATTAGTCACCGCGATCGTGCGGTGTTCACATTGTGCGTTTGATTAATTTTACTAGTAATAATTGCGGCAATCTTCGTATATACGATCGATAAGAGAATTCATTTCTAATTATCACTTTTCGCACGATTTTATGTAACACTAATAATTATGTCGTACCTAGGTATATACATAATATATAAATTTGTAACAAATGTTTCATTCATTTATACCGATTATGTTTAAAAACTGCAGGTGTCTTAAACTTATTTAATCGATCTTTATTCAATACGATATAAATAATTACGTCAATTTATCACTTAAAACAGAAATCGATAATATTCATGGCCTATTTTCAAAACGCACTGTCTCGTTGTGCGAATTTATATAACGACACAAACGCACCAGGCGTAATTACCTAATCATTGACACGATTCCGCGTTTCAATTATTACTATCTACTTCCTCCTAGATTTGAAGGTGGATATACAATTCTGTTTGAAGAATTATGTTAATTATACACGATAATGGAACAATTTTATTATTGATTGTTTCTGCAGCAGGATATCGTGATTTGTTTCTGAAAAAAACAAAAAAACAATCAACAACATTATAGTTAACTTATAACAATTCAAACGGAAAATCTTACACTCGTCGAATAATGAATGAACACATTATCAATATTCGCTTACTCTCGAATCAGGAACGATATCTCAACCACATTCAATTTTCTTCTCTCGATTAAGGTGAACGCCCCGGTTTTTGACCCCTTGGCCCTTTTTCCACTTTGATCTACAATATCACGTCCGGCTGATGGAAAGTAATGATAGAAAAAACGCATTATTGATGACTAAAAGTGACTGCGAGGTTTGTCATGCGGCAAGATGGGGTCAGAAACTAGCGTACAGCAATTATTGAGTGTCAAAAACTAGTAGCTGCACTAGGCTCGGATAAACGATTATATATTACTAAATTATTCATTGAATTATAGATTGAAAAGATGACCTAAGACGTATCAATTCATCCAATGAAACCCCCATTGCCGATCACATGTTATTTTCCCTGACTTAGAAAAGAATGACGTTAGCTGAAATCCCTGAAATGTCAGAAACCGGGGCGTTTACCTTACTGCGATCAACATAGTCGATTTGGTCCGTTATCTCACTCACATTCGAATCCTCATTAATTTAATTAATCACAATCCCTCATCGCCACTCCTATAAACAAAAATCAATCCGATCTGCAACTATAAAAGATTCAAACATCGTCCCGCACGGCGTTCCTTATCAAGTCCGGCAAGTTCTTGAACCAGTAATAATATCCCACGGGGTGAGGATCAGCGTCTTCGTCGAAGCGGATCAGTTCTCTGGTCCCCGACTGTGACCTGCGGCGTCGACGTTTAGCCACGTGGCAAATACGGGTTCGAGGTCGAGGAGGACGTCGATGACCGTGGGGTTGGGGTCGGGAGGTGAGATAATTTCGTCGAGGACGGTGACGATTGCCGCTGTTTTTGTTAACCGGAAGTCGCGCCGCCACGCAGTACTAACTGCAACGATCAGGGGACGATGGCTCGTCCTCCGTCTGCGTGGCGACACTCCTCACTCACGTCGGACTCTCTCTGCCACCTATGCCAACGCCGATACCACCGCAGGCTGGTCCCGTCTCCCAGGGCAGCGGCGGCGGCGTCGTCGCCAACGAGAGCGAGGAACATCGGGCCATCGAACATCTCTCCATCGAGCACCTCTCTATACCTGAAAACGCAACGAGAACTCACTTGACACGAATTAACTCGGCTTTTTCGCTCCAGGCACCATCAGTGACAAGATAACAGATACAGTCCGACCTCTCTATAAGGCCCCTCCCAATAGAGCCGGTTCCCCTATTTCTCGCTCGCAGCGTTCCCCCACTCTACCATGTAACGTGACTCGAGAAAGAGACGAAAGTCGAGTCGTGCGACTAGCGAAGATGGCAAAGTGGGGGGGTACTTCAGTTCCTGGAAAAACTCTTCCCCTTGGGGGCCTGGGCGGCCCTATAGAGAGGTTGGACTGTATTTTGGAGAAATCTCAGCTCCACTCTTGTTCTTCGGTTTATCGTTGTCGAACTTTCTTCAACCTCTTAATGAGTGTCGACGATTTCCGAGCTCGTATATCTTCTGAACGATCGAATGTACGGGGGAAATTGAAAGGACCTTTATTGTAGAAAATTTTATGAGCTACAAAATCGTTTCCTACCATTTTTCACGTTTGAGTCACCGGAGAAGAGATATCGGCTAAAAAGTGTAAATAATCCTTTTTCCTTGACACTTGAAGAGTTCAATGTGTTTTTCTATCAACTTGTTTGTGGAAACTAAATTCACCCTCAAAGACGTTGAAAATCATTTTGTGGATAGATTTCCAGGTTTTTGAGTTTTGATGCACCCAAAAACTTGAAGTCTATAATAACAAATTTGGTTGTAGACATCAGAGCTTGCAGTCACAGATGGAGCTTGAATTACATTTCTATATCAAGTGACGTCGATAAATGTAGTTGGAATTGTTTTAATTGACCCCACAGAGTAGGTATACAGTAACTGATTTCATTAATAATATCGGATGTAAATCCCCGGATAATCTGATCCTCTGGGGAGAATGGCACCGAGTTCTGTGCCACTACTTCGTATCCATGATTGCGAGCTTTTTCTTTTCTTTTTTTTTTTTTTTGCCTGTGACCATTAATCACTAGAGGTTCTCCGATATTATCGACGAAATCGACAGCGAGGAAACTCTTTAATCATGCAATAAACTGATCACACAGACCCCGAGGGTGAAATTACTCAAAATTTTGATCAATTATGATTTCTGAGCAGAAATTTCATACCCGGAGTAGATTACGTAAAATTAGCTTGTATACATTGTAACTAATGACGTTAATTGGTGCCTGTCATAATTACCGCGAAAACAACGAGACTTTGAGTCGCGGTACGGAAAATTTATTCCGTGTATTTTCAAAAGTTGGTTGAAAGTTATTTTCTCGAGATTGTGCAGAGCTTGCACTGTAATTCATCAAACTCGTAGTATTTCGTTATTAATTAACGAGTAGCTGATGGAGACGAGCGATGAGAACTCGTCTCAACAACTGTTTCGAAAATCTATACACCGCAGAGTTATGTATTCCTCAAGTTTGCGGATGCAAAGCTCTTTCTTCAATTTTTTTTTACACTAGACAAAAAAAAAACGAAAAAGAAAACCACCCCGATTCGAGCTCTCACAACTTTTACCCAAGTACAATAGATCCAACTTTTCGGAAACAAAGGGTCGTCGGTCGACCATAAAATACTTTATAGGATATACGATTTATTTCTCGTTTATTATATATGTCGTTGGAATTCTATTTTTCGTCGTTTCATACGTGTAATCCTCGAAGCGATCGATAAAACCCCTCTCGAAATAAGACAGGTGGAAGATCTTACCTGACAAATCCAATCCCCCGATGCTACAAATGTCCAGACCTCCGGTGCTCGTTGCGCAACAGTGTTGCTTAGGACCCAACGGTTTTGGTCTGCACAAAATCTGCGAGAAAAATAACGAAAGCTCAATGAAAATCGGACTTCAGACTTCCTCGCTCGGGTTTTTCCATCTCCTATGTCGGTCAAGTCCGATTCGAACCGTTCACGCCGTTCGACTGTACTTTTATTTGCACAAGCTGAGAGAGGCGAGCTTTTATATGCAGGAAATAATTGAGTTCGGGGACAGTCGTGCGGGAAGTTTGTTACCTTCGTGTATAGCAGCTCCTTGGAGATTCGTCTGAAGTGATTGTTCAACAGCCAGTAGAGAAAGGGGTTCCAAAAGCTGTTTGAAAGGGCGAGCCAGGTGGCCAGGAAGTCGAGAAACGGCGGAGGCTTGCTTCCCGTGCAGGCGGCGACCACTTCCTGGATCGTCCACGGAGTGACCATCACAATGAACCCCAGACTCATTGCGGCCATTGTGCGGGAGGCCGAAGTGGACAACCGCCGCTCGTGGGCGACCAGCTGCGGAAGCGCGAAAGATTTATTTATTCAACCTTGGACTGAGGAACCTGCCGAAGACATTGGCGAAAAAATGGAAACAAAAAGCTCCCAGCATCGCTATTAATTATCCGGGTCTATTGTGCGGCCCCGACATCGGAAACTGATTTAACTACCAGCTAATTACGAGGTAACCGAGCCTCAACGCCTCCGGAGGGTTCGGCTAATCTCGTCGGCGTCAAAAAGCTGCGAAGTAGGATTAGCCGGCTGTTCTCGTCTCGAACTCGGGCTACGTGCCACGCTATAAGGATTAATGTCCCGGACCAAAGTTGCCCGAAATCTCTTCGTCATGCGCCTCAACCCCTGCCGTGAGAGCTTTTCCGGGCTTCGTCGTCGTAGTCAGATTTAGTGAAATGTGATTTCTGGGAAGTTTGACGTAACGGTTGAATCAAGGGACCTGGAATTTCGCAAGTACGAGGCGCACAACAGGAAATCGTTAATCTCGAATCCGAATATGAAAATGGGCCATTAACATACGGGCCAGTGGCGGAAGGGCGGGTCCAAGACAAACTACCCGGCCAACATTAGCATGTGCGGGATTTATCGCCCGAACTTCCCCAATAGGAGCTAGTTCACCACAATTTTATACTTTATGCCTAGCCGTTACACAACTGGACCAGAGACCTTGACCGCGGGTAGACAATTATTTATTAAATTCTCGCTGACTCGGAGTTTATGCCCCGTTTAATTTATGATCGACCGATGAAAAAATCACACAAGATGGGCCAAACAAAGCGTCAATCCCGCTCGTTTGATGGAAAATTTTGAAACGACCTGTCAGGCCTTTCATTAGATTCTCGGTTCACGTTTAGCTCCTTTATGCCCCTTGTAATGAAGAATTTATTTCTCCAACGACGCCAACGACGCGAACATCAATCCGCTTACGCAACTCGAACAGATCCCGGATTTGGCCGGTTCGAGGATTGGCTTCCTAGCCAAAAATTTGATCACTTGGAATCGGGGTTAATGCGTGCTCTTACCGCGGGTACCATTCGCGTTGGTAAAAAGATTCCGTGCGAACGACTCTTGGCAGTTAACGCAGGGCGAGGGAAACCGGAAGAGGAACAAGAAAGAAGGAAGTAGGAAATTCTGGGAGGCGGGTAATTCCGAGCTTTTACCATCATTGTCTGTTTGCACACCTCCCGAAGAAGACATCCTCGAGATTTCCCTTCTCCGCATCAATCATACTCTCGTTTTGAAAAATGAGACGAGCGTCCGGACGTCGCAGTCCCTTTATTCTCGATTCAATATGGAGAAAGAGGGAGAGAGGAAGGCGATAAAAAACAGAATTAATTGTTTCCAGTTAACCCGTGATTTCTATTATCCGACTCTGAGGCCCGAGCTTTGGTCTGACTGATATTTGCTCTTTTTTCCCGACCTCCGCACTCACCTTTCCTGCACTTTTCACTCTACTCGCACACTCTGTCCCGTTGAATCGAATGGCAGAAAGGATAATCCGGGATCAAGAGACCCCTGCTGCAGTCGTTGAGCACCGAGGATTTTCTTCTCCGTAGATCGTACTTCGCCCTGCAGACATGCTTAATGCATGTCGGTTTTCAGCCGCCCCCCATTCTATCTTTTTTTTTCAACGTGTGTAACAAGTCGAAAATTCCAAATTTTCTTTTCATTGCGGGATATTACTCGGAAAATGATGTAATATTTTGACAAAAAAGAGTCGGTATTTTTTAAACCCATATAGCAGTTAAAAATGAGATGTTATAATTGATACCGCTGAAAGCAATATTACAACAACTCAAAACTGACATGAGATTCAAGTGAGATTCAATGCAATATTGGGAAAACAAAAACTATATTTTTATATCGCAATACTGTCAAATATCGAATAAAATTGATTTTTTTTTCTCGCGCAATTTTGCAATATCTCGAAAAATTTGACCTTTCTTGGTGCAATACTGTAACATTTACGAAAAAAATAATTTTGTTTTTGGTCTAATACTATAATATCTCTGAACGTAGCGAAAATTTTCATAATTTTGGAGCAATAGAGCAATAAGTCAGATTTATTTTCTCCCTTGCTGCAATAGTGTTATGTTCCAAAACCCTTGGAATTATTTTGTAGTATCTAAAAATCGACAAAGGTTATCTAATCCGAGATATTTTCAATAAATTAATCCAATATAGGGTAAAAAGTGAAAAATATATAGTTTATCCTGCTGTGGAATGGAATAACAACTCTAAATTGGTTCAGTCAGCCTGGTTCAATATTTGAACATCTCAAAATTAGCGACAAAAAATATATTTTGACTTATTACGGTATTGCTCCACACCGGAAACCTTTTTTTTTCAGTTGTTAGTGTATTGCAAGAGAAAGATCATCAAAATTTGGCTCAACAATGTGAAAAACAATGACATAATTTGATCGCAGCAGCCACATACCAGAATAAAATCACTTTTTTATATTATCTATCTATATTTGATCTGATTGAAGACCGTTTCTTCCATAGAAAATCGTCGGTTTAATAAATACATTTCAATATGACGGAAAATACGATATTAAATTCTGTGTGAAACAAATTCATGGATGGTGAATAAATTGGATTAACGGTTTTTGAAAGCACGTCAAATATTGTAAACTTGGTACAGGAATTCTTGGCCTTTGCAATATTCAACGGAACGGTAATTTATCTCGATACCAGACGGCACGGGCAACGTAGAGCAAAGAAAGACAGTCGGAGTGCTCAAGAGAAATAAGATATTCGAGGGATGTTCTTCTATACGTCATTGTTTTTTTCCCTCATTCATTCTCATGCCAGAGCTTTTACGCTCTTCGCCTATATCCCACGCCTAAAACCCAACAAGAACAGCTTCTGCGTCGAATATGTGCCGATTCTATCCCCGTATTTCTTTATCTCGTGACCCTAGACTGGATAGACGCCCGAAAAATGAGCGATTTTTTCTCCAACGATGATCATAATTCGGTGGATTTCTAATCAACCTGACGTTATCAGATTTGAATTTTTCTTCCGCATAAAATGATGTTTACGAACGAGAAACGTTGGAGGGGTTGAATAACTTCTCACTTTTCAAAACATTTTCACCCACAATTTTTACATCAATTCTCGAGTGGTCGACGATATTAAATATTTCGTAGGATTTACAACCCTCTTGAATAATTTCTCTTGAATAAAGTGCTCGTCGAAAGGAGCTTTTGACGAATGGTTTTTTGCATCACAGATTCGATTTCGGTGCTACGCGAAAAAAAAACCTCCCTGAGTACATCGACAATAAAATCGAGATTAATTGCGGTACGATAACCGGTGATCAGTGTCAATCCGTTAGAAATTTCCCAATGAAAGGGCTTTTGCAACTCGAGTTCCCCTCCCCTCCCGGCCCAAGGAGCATCCGCTCTGAAATATCACGCGATCCCTCGCCCTTGCTGTAAGATAATTAGCCGCCCACCTCGAGAAGAAGCTCGTCTCGTATCTCCGAGGCAGCGCGCGGGTTGTGTGTGGGATGACATTGCGCGCACCCATTGACCCAGATTCGGAATCGTATTTTATGCTCGGAGTGATTTTTCTCGGGGGTGATTATTGCGTGGGGCCATAACCGCGATCCGTATTTATGGCTGATCATCGTCCCCGGACTCGTCCACAGTCGTGGGTCCAGCCGATAATACGACCGATCGAGTTTTGGAAACTGTGGCATCGAGTCGATGCCGCGAAGGAGCTTTTAGCCTAATTCCTGCGGCCCGATGATCCTTCAATTTTATACCAATGACGGTGGCCCTGATTCGATCGTGTCGTAACGACTCCTTCATAGACGGGGGTCTTTCTCTTTCGATTCTTTTGAGTCCGATGAAAGAGACGTGGCGAAAGAGATTGGATCGAGATTGAAATTAACCGTAAATTGATACACTTTTAGCTCTACGCGTAATCGAATCCTTTTCGATTCAATCAAACTGTGAATAACGTAATTAAATTTCGTCTCAAGTAAATATTGAATTTATGGAGGGAATATGGTAATTATTTCATTTAGAATATGTAAATTCGGATTACGCAGTCGTCCTTCGAAAGCTGCACCTGCGGCGAGGGTGAGCCGACTATCTATTCAACCTGTGCGATTCTCTGAATGAATTTCATTACCCACTCGAGGGCCTCGTTGCATCGGAGGGATCGGAGAGCGGATATTTTTAATTATAGGTGAAATCTTTATCATCCTCCAGCCTCGACGGTTGATTCGGAAGAAAAAATTTATCGTCCACGGTCTACGTGTTCCGCTATTATTAATGGGATGTGTTGTGCCAAAACAGTTTTTCTATCCACCCTACGGTTCTTTGTTCCATGTTTTTTATTCATTCATTTGTTTACGCCCGGATATGCCGAATGTTATTCAGATATTCGGCATCACCAGCGAGGGACTCGATTGTTTCGACGCGATGAAACGAATAAATTCCTCCGATCAATTGGTCGAAAAATTCGCATCGATTTCGATGGGCGGATACAACGAGGCGGCTTTAATTCACAAATTGCTAATATAAACGCTGCACCATATATCCGAATTTGCGACTGGAAGAAATAATCGTCTAAAGTCTTACATTTCCAGTGTAACTGGAATCTTTGATATTTTAAGCTATCCGAGGACGACGGGGTCCAATTAACGAATATGTCAGAGAATTTTGGTGGTGGGTCAATTTTTTAGAGCAAGACATACGTTCAAAGATGACAAGAAAAAATATATGAATCGCACTGATTGTGAAAAAGAATTGAAAAGAAATTCTCAAGTTTCTAGAATCTTCAATGTGTGTCTTTGACGACTCAGAGGAGACGAGGTCCTATTAGAAACTAGCCTGGATGTTTGAGAACTGAAAAGAAATAAAATTCTGAGACTAAAATCTCAAAGTTTTCTAAATATTTGATATTGTTTACAGAAAAAAATCGTCATAAAAACTTTACATCATTCTTTTTTATCGTCGTAATAAATTCGTTATGAATTTCTTCAATTCCTGTGAAATCCTTGGACTTTTTGCCTCACCTTTGTAATCTGCTATTCTAATCCCTATGCTATCACGCTCGAATTTTTTAAGCCTTTTTTTAACGTGGTGAATGTGTCTAATCTTCTGAATTGTGATCGGGGTTCTTGAGTTTTGACGATTGAATACCGATCGACGTGTGATCGCCGTCCGCAGACCTTGTGTGATAAAAAATGCACCCATTCCCAGTGGAATAGTCGTCAACTCGAGGATCTCAAAATACAAGAGACAAGAAAAATAGGGGAAGAAGACAAACGCAAGATGGCTACCCCTTGGTCCCGTTTTTTCCATGTGCCCACCTATACTTTTTGTTCCCTTATGCCATTCTTTTCTCAATTGTTTTCCTCTCGAACGGCGTTCGACTTCGAACCACGCAGACACCAGACTCGAAATCTCAATCGATTTTACCTACTTGTCGTTACAAGAACCGCGGGCGAATTGCTCTCCCCTCGTTATTTTCGTTCCCTACTTTTATTCCTTTTCTTTCCTTTTGATTTCTTCCCCCTCTACCACCTGATGTGGGGATGCGTACGTTACCAAAATAATTTTTTTCTTCATCTTCGCGTCGTGCGAAGAGCTTTTAATTAAATGAGGAAAAGTGTGCGGTCGCTTTTCTGCTTGCTGGTGGTGATGAATCTATTTTTCCTTCTCGTTTGCGGCGCGGTGTTACATCTGCGATCTTCTTTGGGGTGAAACTTTTTTTAATCCTCTTTTGTAACGAGATTTTTGGTTCGCGAAGTTGGGGTAGCGCGTTTCGCATATTTTCTTCTCGAAGATATCCACACTGATTACTTTGTCGCGTGGAAGTTTCGAGTCACTTTGTCTTCGGGGGGAGGAACCGATATCGACGATACTCGATAATGAACAGCCATCAACTATCAAGTATGCAGACGAACCAAACATTATTAGTTATCGACTTTTGAACTGATAGTCAACGTCCCAGGATGCTTCAGGCGCTCACGAACTCGATGATGTGCATCGCAAAAGCCAATAATTTATGTTCGACACGTTACCGCGTTATCACTGATTGATACACAGTTAAAAATCTCGTGTTTCAATATCCAATAAAATTTTGTATCAATTTTCAGTCAATTGTGACATTTTCGAGAATTTTTTTTAACTCAAACTTAACATTTTGTTTCTTGTATTGAATGAAAGGCGTTTAAAATGAATGAGTTTTTTGGATAATCAGTTTGTATCGAATTTGTGTCAATCGTGACACTTTTTGGAACATTTTTTGTATTGAATGAAACTTCAAACAGAATCGAGACATTAACAATGTTTTAGTCGAAAATTCGCTAGCTGTAATTTTCGACAACGAACGAGTATCAAAACTGCGATATTGACACAGGGAGGTTTTTTTTCTCTATATTCTAGCCCCAATGAATTCTGCAGTGATATTGTGGATGCCTGCGATCGCGTGATATTATTTCTATATTCCACCTTTCCATGGGCCGGGGTTCGAGCGAACGTCACCGTGACAGGTTGACGTCGGAATTGAATTTAGTTCGATGTAGGGGTACGGGCATGAGCCCACTTTGTCGTGCATATATCTAATGGAACTTTCGCCTTCCAAGTTCCACGAGACCCTGCGCAGAGCAGCGAGACAAAGCCAAGATGACTGGGACGCTCTCAAGCGAGCCTCACCCTGACATTGGTTAAAGCCGAGGAACTATGTTCTGGAAACCAGATGGTTTCTCGGTTCGTGGAAGTCAGAACTTGGCACCGGGGTGTCGCACTAGATTAAACAGCTAATTTTCGGTTACCCAACACCGTTGACAATCGAGAAATTCCTCAAGCTTTATAATTATATTCACTACGACAGTGTAGAAGTAGAACAATGTCGAATGTCTTCAGAAATTGTTCGGAACTTGGTTGACCAAGTTTTAACGGTTGGACTGCCATTAGCGGACCCTGACTGCAGTTCCTTGTTAGGTAGAGGCCCCGATATACCGGACTTCCTGGAGGGGGTCCGAGGTCTTGCTTCATTCGGTGCGGAATGGAGAAGAAGAGTAATGCAAAAAAGACAGAGAAAAGAAGAATGACGAAGAAGAAAAAAAAACAGGCTGAAAGCTCCCATCTTTTGCAATTTCCTGCCTCGCTAGTCGTCCCCGCGAATAAACGAGCCTGTAACACGCTAGAGCTCTGGTATAACAACCGCGGGGACTAGACAAAAGGTATTGAAAACGTAAAGTTCACGTCAATTCTCTCGCGAAGTGAGGCGAGATGATTTAAGGATGATTTTAAATCTTTAGCCTCCGCGTGTGATCGATCGTTCATTCGTGAATTCTGAGTATCGTTGGAACAAAAAACTCGTCTGGTTCTGAACGACGGACTCATTCCTATGTTTTGGATAAACTATTCCACCTACGTTGAAACATCCACTTCCTCCGGTCTAGACGAGCCCCGGACGGAAACCGTTTCCTCGAGTGTCACATATTCGAGTAAAATTGCTCAGAAAATAAGATAAAAGTGTGTCTAGGTGCAACGAAGCTGCGCTCCATCAACTCGCTCGATGGGTCTAACGACACCTCAAGTATCTCGAAATTGCAGTCGAGTGACGAAGTGTAACTTTTTTTTCTCAACCTGCCGTTCCTCCGTTTCCAGGAGCTTTTGCAAACTTAGGACTGATCAGATTTTGGCGAAGATCGGTTTATTTGAATAACAAAATCAAAATTACGATACCTTGAGAACGGATCAACGGATCTGCACAAAAATTGCTGTCAGAAGGTTCTTTGGGTCGTGGAGTCAGATTTGCAAGCTTCAAAATAGAAGTCTAAAAAATTCTAATTATGATCAAATTTGTCGTTCAATTTGCGGTAATAATATTATTTTAGAAAAACTGAACAAATTTTTGGCTTCCGCAGAGACACACTTTTCTCCTGGAAGAATTCGTGGTTGAGGAAGAAGTGGAAGGAGCGATCCGCGACGGAGAGAGTGGAGTGTTGGATTTTCATCGATCCTGAGTAATAATGGAAGAGGATAACAATCGCTATAGATTTCTTTTCTTATTTTTACACTGTTTTTTTTTCACTCTCACTTTTACATTCTTTCGACCACCATCAACGCTTTGAAATATGAAAGAGACTCGATTCATACTTTTTTTTTGGTTCCTTCGTAACAGCTTGGTGACGTTTATCACTCCTTCCGCACCACGATAATTCCGTGGAAAAATATTCGCAGGTTTTTATTTGTATAAAAAAACGTCGATTCCGGTGTACAGAAATACCGAAATTGAATTGATATCCGATCGAACATGGCCACGATTATTCAAACCCGTGTTAAACGCTAAATTACGAAGCGTTATAGAGCGGATCGGATTATGATAATGATACATTATCGAGTATCGCGCAAATCAGCTTTACACCGTTCACATTAATCGTCTGGTGGATTAAAAAAATCGATTTCCGAAACCAACGAGCCCACAATTTCACCAATTACAACTATATCCACGATCAATTTATCGGGACTATCAATTTAAACGATACAGACTCCGCTGCGTACCCGGCACATTATGTAGCACATAGATTATTATGTGCGCTGTTAACTCGATAACTAAATTGAAATATCGCTCCTCCTCTTTCCTGCACGGGCTGCAATGCACGACTCGTTTCATTTTTCCTCTATTTTAAAGTTCATGTTCCTTCAACTTTTATCCTCTTTCATATCCATTAAACATCGGACGAGATTATAATCATTCGGGAATGATGATCAGCGATCGATTTCTCTGGCTGTGCCGAGGAACAGGGACGTATAATTCGTAAAGGAAGGAGTGCCTCCTGGGGAACCTCAGAGTTCATCTGGGACGTCCCGAAGACAATCTCTTTCAAACTTAACTACTAAAAGGTTCCCGACTTTTTCCTTCGCCCCATTTTTTAGCCTTCATATTCGTTTTCTCTTCTCCCTTTTCAGTTTCACTTTTCGTTACTTTGTCGCGCCTCCGTAATTTCGAGAAAGAAAGCAACCGGGACTCGCTCTTCCCCCGCTTATGAAGCCGAACTTTTTTCATATTCTTCGTCCATAAAATAATAATCCACGGGGAACAGGATCTTAGCGATATGCGACTCATCGGTAATGCGGCAAGACTCACCCTCTCGATGTGGCCTCCGCTGACAACTTCGGGTGCGTTGACGCAAACAACCCTCTTAAGTCGTAGCTTGTTGACGTGAAATGCGGATCCGTAGCAGTACATCAGTACCATTGTTGTAGGGAAGTAGAAACAGCAGCACGCTAATATCCTGAAAAAGAGATGCGTAAAGTTCGGTGACATAATTTCTTCTTCTTTTTTTTTTCTAAATCCGCTCGTAGCGACGAAGCTTCAAATTACACCGAGAGTCTCCGGGTCCGGAGGGGGAGACAGAAATTAGAGAATGCTTTCAAAAAATACGAAACGTAACGAAGTTCGAATCCCTCGTCTACACCTAAGTGTATTAAATTAGTATTCGATTTGAAACTGACCTGAGGGACGCCCTGGCGAAGAAAGGGTCGCAGGCCAGAAGACCGGAGCCGTTGAAGTAGTAGCCGCCCCTGGGAAGAACGAGGGCGCCGAAGACAGCGACGCTGGCGATCCATGTGGTTGACATCACTGCAACGCAACCCTGCCGCATGTAATACTGTGTGAAAATACACAAAAGGATCTTTACACAGGCGCGAAGTCAGCTTTTTCTCTGCGCTTTCAAGCCTACAGACATTATTCTCGGTTTCTTTTAACCGATTCGCGTTTTCCAGTCTGGCGAAGAGGAATAAAGCGTGGGTGTGAGCCCGCCCCCCGCGTCGACGTAATCACGTGCAATTAACTCGAACATAATCATTCAATTGTCCTGCGGATCTATACGAGAACGAAAAGAGAGAAAAATGAATTTGAAAAGTACCATTCACCCCTGCATAATTACCGGAGTTCATTTTCAAAATTTCAACAAAGTATAGGCTCGGTTTATTTACCATATTCGTAATCAGAATTTCAAATTATCTTCTCCGCAGCATCACGATCACGATTTGAATGATACTCGAAACTTTTCACTGGCTCGTAGCTCACTTTCTGATTACAACGCCAATTTCGGATGATTGTGTTCGATTTCAATAAATCTTGAGCTTGCGAGCTTTCGAATTCCGACAAATCATTAATCAGCCTCAATGAGTAATTAATTTGATCGACATGAACGTTATAATTTAAATATTTATCAAATTCACATTACTTCTAGACCTGCTGAAGTCGATGTACGAGTTTTACGGTTGAATATAAAAATTTCAAAACGCATTTCCCTCAAGTGTTACATCATCCAGAAGTGCATCCTTCCGTAGACTATGAATAGTAAAGCTCCTTGAAATAATTCTTTCTAGGATCGTAGTTTATGAGGTTGTAACCGCATCCAGGCTCGTAAGAGTGGCTGTATACCTTGGTTAAAACGATACGAGATATATATAACTGTCGGTGATAATACACTGACCGTCGCGTTCCATCAAGTTCGCCGATGACTGTCATAAGTTCCGACAGATTTTATCGCGGACGTTCTACTTTTACGACTCCCACGTCTTACTCGATATCTCCTAGTCCCTAGAATAGAAAAAATACGCGAAAATAGGTTCTGCATTAGGCAAGTCTGCGAAACTATCGCATCGAGGGTTTTTCGACCGCGCAAAATTAGATTTAAAAAAGAGCCAATGGGAAAAATTTATTAGTAAAGATCTATAAATCGGTAGAGACCTTCGTCTGGGGCTTCTATTGGACGGACTAAAAGTCCTGACCTCTAACTGAACGGCTCGATCCGTCGCCTTGAACCAAAGGTGCTCGAGTTCAGTTTTTACATCATATCTCGACAACTGTTGATCCTATCGTCACGGAGGTTAGTATAAAAAATGAAGCTTATTAAATTCTCTACAACAAAGGTTCGATACATTTTTCTCGTATCTTCGATAGTTCTTCTCCGATACACCAGTGAATACGTACATAATTCTCACAAGCTTCCATAGCGAGAAATTGCTTTTCAGGGCAATATCGATACCTTCAGACGTGTATTACACAAAAACTATTGTAGATATGGAAAAAGTGTATCGAACCTTTGTTGTAGAGAATTGAATATACTTAATTTTTTGTCATAACCTTCGTGACGATAGAATCATCAGTTTTCGAGATATGAGGTCAGAACTTTTATTCCAAGAACTTTTATTAAAAAAAGATTGTCAGACTGCAGCCAAGAAAATGGTCAGAAAATTATTGAATAAAAGAAGCCGATGGAACCTACTCAGCGATTAATTGGGATCGCTATTTCTCTTCTATACCAACGTTGGCACCGACTCTTCTGTCCGTTTGATTTTCACGGTTTTTTTTACGACTTTACGAATGAACGGTCTTCAACGAGCCAATCAATGCCAATGAAAGACGGGCATTAATTCACCATCACGCCATTACGCTGCCCCGAAATCCTTTCTGGCTCTGCCTATTCATCCAGTTTTCCATTCCAACTGCGCATTTATACGCGTCTCTCAAATGACACCTGCGGCACTGACCTTTTCGAAAAGTAATTTGAGAATTTCAAGACAAAATTCGTTCTTTCCGATATCTAGCAGCGAGTTTCTCCTTTCGGATCGTATATGGAAAATTTATGTCTATCGACCTATGAGGATATGTGTGTGGTTATGCTCAGATGTAACTACTAGGCGGGAGTCGTAAAGCAGGAAATTCGATTATGCAGGACCCCGGAGATCCTGGTGTCTGGTCGTGAATAAAGCCGCAGTTTTCAAGGCGTGGAAATTTGTTAAACAGAAAATCGAGCACAATAGAATTTCCTTCAACCGTGTGAATTCAATGCGGGGATGATAAAATAAATTTATAAAGCCATCCCACCCCGGCTTCGGAATATCCGTTATTCCTAGATTCCTGGAGGCTCCGCAAGCGCTTCAACCAACCCAGAAACGAGGGATGATTGATATAAAGGTGTTTACATCCTGGCAACTAAAAGTGCTGGCTTTAACTCCCCGGCCAGACCATTCATCACAGCTGCAACATCAGGAGAGGAAGAAATCCTGCGAGACTTCTTAGCGGGTTGTACCGTAATTCACCCCTTTCATTTTTCCGAGGGCTGGAAGAGCCGCAAAAGAGTCGAAACTGCGGAAAGTCATTTTTCATCATTTGGAATCTTAGGAACACGTTTTTTTCTATGATCGACGCGGTTATTCCAAACTCAGAACTGATTAGATTTTGGCTTTGATCGGTTCAGTACTTTTCGAATCAATTAAATAACGATATTCTAAAAAAACACAGTAAAAATGATGATTTCAATGAAATTTCGTACCATGTATTCGGAATGCTGCCAAGAAACTAAAAACATTTGGATTTCGACGAAAATTGGTATTCTCAGGTTTTTTGGGACTCTCATCGCGAATCTGAAGTCAAATTTGCGAAATTTGAAGCTGCGAATCTAATTTGCTGGGGAAAAACCTCAAAACATTCGAAATCTTACAAAAATTGGTACTTGAAGGTTTTTTGAACCGCTCATCAAGAATCTGCGGTCAGATTTGAAGAATTCAAAATAGCTGGAGTCAAAATAAGTAAAGGGGAAGAGCAAAGGCTGGCTCATAGAATAAAGATGCCTTTTCAAAATGAACAAAGCATTTTTTCAACCCGATCAAAATTGATTGTCCGAAATAAAATAGGGACTTTCGGTTTTATTTTCATGATAACTCGGGAAAAGATAAGTTTGTCAAAAGGTTATCTGTTCATTTTAAAAACGCCTCTTCACTGAACAGTTTCAAACACGAAAAAGTGTTCCCCAAATCGTGTGAAAAATATTCTAAATTATGAAAAATGACTTTCTTTTGATTTCAAGGTACATGAACTTCCTTAGCGTCAGATATCAATTCGTCATCTTTAAGAATTGCGGCTACGCTTTGAGTCGCTGTTATGAAAGCTAAAGTGTTAATTATTTTCGGTGAAAATTGGATGGAAATCAATCGCAGAGTTCGATATATCGAGGGATTCGAAAGACTCGGGAGGCCTGAGTATCAAAGAACGCAACCAGGCCTCCCGTAATTGGTCCAGACTCGATTAATTAATGTAAAAGCACTCCGGCCCAGTGACCGATGCTCCAGAGGTGCTTTCGGCCGTTAAAGTCCGGTCGGATCAATCGAGACGTATTTCAGCAAGGTGAAAAATACTCTGCAATCAATTGAAAACTGGGGGACAAAAATCTCATGGAAACAGTCACGGTGAAATATGATTCGACATTTTTTCATCGCAATCAAATAAGCGGATTTGAAACCCCGGCTCGACTTCTATTATCGAGGGAGGCACTCGATATTTTCAGGATAAACCACGATTTTTTTTTCCGTGTACATTCCGTCTCACAGGGTAGTATAATCGTACTTGCGATCGTGTTGGAAAGAAAAATGAAGTGTTACGAGGCGAAAAGAAAGGTAATGACTCAAAAAATAATAATTCTCGAGAAAATTAGCGTTATCTCGAAGAGAAGCGGGAGATTTTTTTATTATAACGATCTCAGCTGACACGTCATTAACCCGCGAACCGATTCCGTTCGTCTTCGTCTGAAATGCGCATAACTTTGACACCCGCATTCAGCAGACTTAGAAATTCAAATAGCAGCGAGCGGCAGTGTCACTGATTCTGATAGCGAACTCTCCTGATAGATTTCCAATAAATTTCTACCGCCAAGTTATTTGCTTAGATAAGAAAGTGAAACTTTGCGTGGAAAAACTTTTCACTTCGAAGTAACTAATGCATCGCAGGGGGTAGAAGATATACACGGGTATATTCACGAAAAATAGCGACTCCTTTATTATTCATTCTGAGAATAGAGAAAAAGAATTATAAAGGCGAAAGTAAGACTCGGCTCTTGCTTGGTTCTTTTTTTTATGCCACGCGAAACGATGTTTGACCCGACTCGCCTTTATATTTATACCCCCAGTAATAAAGGAGATGATCCCAGGGGATGCTTTCGCTACTGTCGAAGGAACCAGTTCATATATCTCTAGTGTACTCAGACTCCACTATTTCCTCGGCTCCCGAACCGCGTCTGGGAATAAAAAACTAATTCATTGTAGTCGAGGGCATTTTTCAACCCAGACATTTATCGAGTCACTTGTTGGCACGATTTTACGTTGTACTACCTACGTATATCTAATCCAGTCATCCTGAAATATCAGTTCCTCCAAAATCATTTTCTCATTTTTTACTATTAATTTTTCTGGCTTCAGGCAACGCGAGACGCGTAATTTTGTCATTTTTATTCCACCTATGCTGCGAATTATTCAAATTTCACGCCCCAACCCCAAAAGCTCGATTCAACTAATTTTATAATTGACGAATCAACGAGGTTATTTTATTCCAAGTTTCGAACGTGGTTAGAATATTTTGACAAATTTTCATGTTCGGATCTAGGCTCAACGAGCGGTGAGAAAATTGGAGGGGAAGATAAAAATCGTGCTGGGTGTGTATCGGAAAATTATCGGAAAACTCTCAACTCGTTTGTCGGGAAATGAGAGTTGTATCGAGTAGATTGAATTTTACGCCCGAAGAATGAGAAAAATCCTCGAATTCGAGTCCGGTCAGGTGCTGGTTTCCTCACCATTTTCCTCTTTTTCATTCCTCCCTCAATCATTTCTTGCGAGATTTGACCCTCACGGGGTAACGCTGTCCGTTATATCCCCTTCTTTTTCTCTGTGTAATCACTTTTTCTACCAATTTACCCGGTAATCTTTTTTTCCGCTATTTTCCTCCCCTCTGCACCGGCACCGCGTCGCCGCGCCGGGGTCTTTGATACATCGGCATCTGCATTTGACCCAGTCCCGTTATTTTCGCTATTTTCATTCCCGGTCACGTATTTTCACTCGTATGCATAGAAATAAATACATTTACATCAATACCCGCAGTGCTTCCGGTCTGGTCCGCCCCAAAAAGTTCACCGTGCAATATTTCACCGTCAAAACCAGACTGCAATGTCCCCAAAGCCCTTGAATCTATACAGGACGAATTTTGCCAGCTCTTCGTCAACCCTAGACTCTAGAGGAACGGGACAACCCCGGCTTGTTAATGGAGACGGGGGCGAACGGGAGACACCCTAAAATTTGTGAGCCTTGTTACCCGCCTAACATGCCTGACGAGATTCATTATCAACGAAAGCAGATCCACGCCTGGTGTGGTCGAGGCCGTCGCAGGTGGATGTGAATTCGTCCCTGATGATAAACGCGTCACATCAAACATCCCGCCAATTAAAGTAAACGATCTATCTGATCAACCGCAGTCATATTTTATCGGTGGTTTGATTTTTTTCTCCTTTCTTCTCTCACTTTTATACCGTCCGAACACCGGTTCAGCCAATCGAGGGCTCGACCCTTACCTTCTTTGACGAGTGCCTGTGGTAGTGATGAGGATGAAGCATACACATGTATCGGTCGATCGCCATGCAGACCAGGATCACAGCGCTCTGCTGGGTCAAGGCCCCTCTGAGGAGAGCCTGGAAGATAATTGTCAGTTTTATTATTCGGTTAATCGCATTGATCGGGGGTGAGATGAGGATGTGGAAACGTGCGAATCCGGACAGACGCCGTTCTCACCGCCAATAACTCTGATCTGAGTCTGAGGTGAGTGTGAATTTCATTGCCAAATCGTGGAATTGTGATTGCAGAAAGCTCAGTGCTTGAGAGAAGAGTTGTTGACTTTTGCGAAACTGTGTAGGGCAGAAACGAAAAATACAGGGTGTGAAGAATAGGGGAAAAACAGAACTTCATTTTCGGAGATGATGTTCTGAAAATACTATTTTAAGTCCGTAATCGATTTTCAATTGATATTCTATTTTCATCTGGAGTTTCACAGAAGGGTTTTTGCATCTGACTTTTTTTTTTAAACATGCAAAAATATTTCTGAAAATTAGCAAAAAGAAACTAACATGTGATGGAAATGTCGATATTTTGAGCCAAATTTGAATTAATGAAAAATCAGTTCAAACTCAAAGCTTACAATTAGAGAGTTGAGTTGCGAATAAATTGACACCTTTTTTTGGTCTCGCGCTCTTTGCAAGCTCTATTTTCGCAGCGTCTGGAAGCCACAATTTTTCAGACAGATTGAACTTTAGTGTTTTTTTCATCCAGTATTGTAATTTATTGTAACAATTTCTTTTGACAAGCTCTATTTTCGCAGCGTCTGGAAGCCACAATTTTTCAGACAGATTGAACTTTAGTGTTTTTTTCATCCAGTATTGTAATTTATTGTAACAATTTCTTTTGACAATTATAATCGTGGTTACACAGAATTCCGCTGAAATTGTGGGATTCTGAACCCCCTTTGCTGATTTGTTTTTTGTACCCCCCGTCAAAAAATGACTTTCCTCCAACTTCCAATCGCCGAAGGTGCCGGGCATATAAATGGTTAAAAACTTATTAGCCACGTAATTGACATATTCCCGCAATGACAGTTGCGTACGTGTCCCCGTGCATGACGGGGTTTCCGCCCTCTATCTCGTGTACCCAACCCCCTTCTCTCACCCCGCGCGATCACGTCCGGGATTTAGTGGTAATTTTTCAGTGGGGGTGGTTTCGAAGGTCGCCAGAGGCTATCTCGTCGTCTGAACAGGATTGAAGTTAATTTGTCCCAGGCTCCCGGCCCGGCGGTACCGCACGATCATGGTATGTGAGCGGGGTGGTAACCCTCGGCACCCGCAGTAACTCCGTTCTCATAGGCTTCTATTTAATTAGTTTCAGCCGCTCAGCCTGTTCTCGGCTCCGCAGTCTCTGGCCCCGGGCCCAAAACGAGCCGAGTATCACAGTTTTCGACTACCCACCGCGATATAGAAACCGCGAGACATGTGCACAGATGTATGCCTAAGCCCACACACCCGCCCACACCAGTGGCTGGATATGCTATAATTCGTCTTCCAATCTCCGCCGATATAATATATCAGCCGGGGGCGTCTGCTCTGATATCTCGCCTTTCCACCCCCTGGCCAGTGGACCGTAGAAGATGGCCGAGCTTCGAATTTTTATCACGGAGCTGGAGGCTTCGCGGTGTACCGCTAATTTTTGGCGAATGATTGTCCGCCTCTCCGCCCCTCATAATTATCGGCCTGGTCGCATGTTTGACTGTTTCTATTCCACTTCCATCATCCCGTGCTGGGGTCTCGTTCGTTTTTCGCTACTCAGTCGGCGTTTCTCTTCTAACCGTGAACAATTGTGAAAATTCAGACCGCAGATCCCTTTTTTAGGTGATACCTACGTTGACACCGGTATTCACGTTCACGTATGGTAACATATTTGGTGCAGATAGGTGAAATCACCCGTATACATGGCACGGTTATATATTACACCCGTGGCGACGTAAAAAGTGGGCTATCAAAATTTCTATGAGCCAAAGATTGATTCTAATTTTCCCCAGAAGTGGGAGAGTCGAGATTTACGACTCTGCATACAGAATAAAAAGACACAGCGCGAACCACCCCCCAAGAGTATAAGCAAGAAATTTATTCCGAAAAGTGAAGAACGCTGCGAAGCAGTCAAAAAAACGAGGCGCAGGTACACGAAGACACGAAACACACACAAAGGTGTATTTTTCCGTCGGGTATATGGAAGGTCCCTCGCAAGTGAGAGACATTTAAGATCGTTGCTATGGTGACCGCTGGCTCACCGCCAAGAAAAAGTCCTGATAATCTGAAGGAGTTGGGCCGCGAGGCCGCCGGCGCCCGCAGCGTGAGGCCTTAACCCAATACTTTAACGTCGATAGAGAAACACAGACTTGGTTGTTTTCTGTTGTAACAGAAATAGTGAAAATCGAAAAACGGAGGCTCTCCTTCTCTTTTTTCCCCTGCACCTTTCCTACTCCTCAGCCGAGTACAGAGGCTATAAACTGACGGATTACTCCGCGGTAACTAACGCTTTCGCCTCGATAATCCTCCTTGACGAGGAGGTATAGAAATCGCACCACTGCCTCTGGAGTAGTCACCAGAGAATCCATAACTACGAGGCTGCAGGGCTCTCGAGGTTGTCTGACGGGCATGAAAGTACTTATGGGCTTAACTTCGTCGCGTTTCGCGGACCTGCGAAGTCTTCTCTAGACTCGATTCGCCGGTGAACGGTGGAAAAGAAATCCACATTCAGATCGACTCGATGTAAAAAGCGTTTTTTCACCTCTGCTTCTATTTTCAATCCAACGATTTTACAAAGTTTCCACCAGCTCCAGACGTTTGTTCAGGAAAAGATGCATTCTAATCAACGTCCAAAAGTTAGTCTCACATGTATTCCACCCTACGTCGGTAGGTGCACACATTCCGTGTGTGCTGAAAAGTTTTCCAATTATCCGGTGAGCCGGATGCGGTTTTAAAGTCTGTAACGATACGATAGGTACAGTTCACACCGCGCCGGAACTTCCTCTCGGGCCTGTATCTCCCGAACGGTAGACTCCACGCGAATTTTTGTGGAAACATTTGTTATAGGAAATTAAAAGATCTTCAAAATTAGTTTCTACAATACTTCTCCTAGGAGCATCCGGAAGCGAGATATCGGCAAAAGAGTGAAAACGATCTACGTATATTCAAATATCGATAGTCAGAGGGTTGGAACATCCTTTCGGGCTTTTATCTCCCGAACGGTAGACTCTACGCAAATTCTTATAATTACATTAGTTATAGGAAATTAGAAGATCTTCAAAATTAGTTTCTAGAATATTTCTCCTAGGAGCAACCGGAAGCGAGATATCGGCAAAAGAGTGAAAACGATCTACGTATATTCAAATATCGATAGTCAGAGGGTTGGAACATCCTTTCGGGCTTTTATCTCCCGAACGGTAGACTCTACGCAAATTCTTATAATTACATTAGTTATAGGAAATTAGAAGATCTTCAAAATTAGTTTTTAGAATATTTCTCCTAGGAGCAACTGGAAGCGAGATATCGGCGAAAGAGTGAAAACGATCTACGTATATTCAAATATCGATAGTCAGAGGGTTGGAACATCCTTTCGGGCTTTTATCTCCCGAACGGTAGACTACGCAAATTTTCGTAATTACATTAGTTATAGGAAATTAAAAGATCTTCAAAATTAGTTTTCAGAATATTTCTCTTAGGAGCAACTGGAAGCGAGATATCGGCGAAAAAGTGAAAACGATCTACGTATATTCAAATATCGATAGTCGGAGGGTTGGAACATCCTTTCGGGCTTTTATCTGCCGAACGGTAGACTCTACGCATCTACGCGAATTCTTGTAATTACATTAGTTGTAGGAAATTAAAAGATCTTCAAGATTAGTTTCTATAATATTTCCCCTAGCAACTGGGAGCAAGATATCGCCAGAAGAGTGAAAACGATCGACGTATATATTCAAGTATCGATAGTCAGAGGGTTGAAATTGAGGAGACAAAGGAAGTAGCGATCATGACGCCGCCGAAACTGACCCAGGTCAGGTTGACGTAACGCATATTTGCCGCATGTAGTTGGAATGTTACCAACAATCGGGTGTATGATTTGTCGTTGGAGATACGCCCCGCAGATTTACGACGCTGGAAAGTGCGGACCGAAAGTGCACCATTCGCGGGTAAACCGCCTCCACTCAGTTACCGAACCGCAGACGTGCATGCGTCCTTAATCTGGTTCGTCAGCTGACTTAATTCGCAATTTAGCAACGCGATTTTAGAGCGTTTCTCTTTTTCTTAAGTGAAATTCAGAGCCCTTCAGCGTTGGGTTGCCGATGAAATCTTGGTCCCTCGGTCTCTTCGTTCTCATTAAACATTCAAGATATGGGCGAGACTAGAGACCAGAGACCGGATCGCAGATTAGGTTTTCCGTGGTGGGAAATATACCCACATGTGAAAATGGAGAAATATATACGAAGCCACAAATCACACGTACAGAGCAAGATTATCTCCGGGAACCCCGATAATGTCGCAAAACTCGAGCACGAACGGAAGTGGCGCGAGTCTAACAGCAATTTCCTGTACCAAACTCGGAAAACTCGGTTCCTTCATATCGGGGAAATATTGAAGAACCAAAATGGCCGAATCTCAAGTACAGTTTATAAACAGCTTCACCGGCACTCGGGGATTGAAGGAGGGGCTTCTAACGACCGAAGAATCTACAGGAAGCATTGGTCACAGATGGCCGGAGATTTTTTCCCGAATACCGTTTTAACCTACGAAAAACATACCACGAAGCCGAAGGCGGGAAAAAAATATTTGAACCTCTCCGATTTTCTAGATTCAACCTTTGAACTTCCCGTTATTCGCTATAACTCCTCTTGTTGCTTTGAAAAATATCGATAATCGTAGGAGTTCTTAAACTTTTTTCGACTCGTTATTTTCTGTTTTCGATTCCGGTGAATGAGAACAAATATGGCGGCATGGTGGCGGCGGATTACGCCCGTTAGCCTGTTTTGCGTCCTTTCCGGTGCATCATCATCGTCCCACCCGCGTTCTCGTAGTCTTTAACCTCCGGGCCGTGATTCACGATATGAGATAATACGAGCTCCTTTTTTTCTTCGCATTTCGCGATAAGCTTTTACCACTGGGAAAATCAAACACCGAAGAGCGTATATCTCGGACTTGATGACCCCGCTTGAATGGCTCAGTAAAACGGAGTACGTAGTCAAGAATTTATTCTCGATATCGTCCGACGTCCGCTTCATCCCCATCTGATCTATAGATAATCGGACTTCCGGCTTTGAGCTGGATACACTCACCTGGATTTGACAGGCGACTTCGCCGTAGGGCCAGCATCCGTAAACAGCCGGTAAAAATCCGAAGGGGGTGACCAGGAGGCCGATGGCGAGGTCGTTGCTGGCCAGGCTGGTCAGCAGGTACCTGGGCTGCAACAGAAATTCGAGAGGATCGATTTTTGATACCCCGGATTTTTCGTTTGTGGTTTTCAGTGGGTTGTCTAGTTTATATTCATCCGAAATTCGTCCGGACTCGAGGAGAGATCCCGCAGCTCCCTAGGGTTATTTGAATTTCGATCAGCAGAGGGACTATAGATTTCCCAGTATTCCAGCTTATCGTCGAGAATAAGCTACCTTCTGCACTGATATATAACACTAGCAAAGATCGCGGACGTGCATCCTGGCTTAATTGCTGCATTCTAGCCCGGCGCAGTTTGTCTCCGAATAAAATAATTATTTCTCACCATTCTTCCAAGGCTTCGTTGTCTATCAGGCACTTTTTCTTCCACTTCACCCCCCGGACTTGATTGTCGAATTAAAACCACGGACTAGACGAATCGGAGCAGCGTCTTAACGTCAATTAAAAGAATTTAATAACCTCGATTCATTTCGACACTCATTGTGAGATTGTACAAGTACGAATATTCAGACTGCAGATACATTATCTTACTCAAAGCACGAAGATTCAAAAAAAAAAAATGGCTCCCTGATCTCGGGCTCGCATTTTTTCGTTTTAGTATTCGGAGACTTGAAAGCTTTCAGAAAAAAAAACTCAAAGTTCGTTTGTCTCAGAAGGTAAAAACAAAATCTAATACGCTAAGAAATTTCATTCCGCGAGGCGACGGGATTCGTTGGAATTCTTTCGAGATGTACGGTTCATTAATTAAGTCCGTAATCATCTAATTGGCAGCCCCCGATCCGTTTCGCAAAGCGAACTTGATATCGCGATCTTTGAAGAGACGGGAATTAATTAGGCGGTGAATCTTTTCTTCTTTTCTTTTCTTTTCTTTTCTTTTAAGCGAACAGGTCAGTGTAGGCGCACCTAAATAAGGTCGGAATTCGCTGCCCCGTTTGTTTAGTACGATACTTGATACACTTTTCTTTATTTTTTTGGATTCAAAAGCATTGTCGCAGCATTGTTCTCGAAACCCGTCTTCAAAGTCTGTGGATACCGTCACTCGCACACTGTTAACCTGATCAGGATCAAATTTGAACAGGATGATCTTCAATGTTTAAACGGTCGGTTTTTTCAATTGTCAGTTTCCCTTCATGTTACGCTACCTGGAAGGTCAATAAATGTACTAGAATTCGGTTTTTCGACCTCGAATATTAATAATTTGGTGAAGAATGATTTTTTTCAATAACCGGCTCATCAAGGACTGGTTCAAACATCGAAGATGATCCTGTTCAAATTTCGTCTTGATCAAACCAACAGTGTAAAAGTGACAGTGACCACAGACTTGGAAGACAGCGTTTCGAGAACAACGCTGCCATTTTTCAATGAAAAAAAAAAAAAAACAATTTCAATTTCCTGTTACCCTAGGTATTAGAGATGTTCCAATAACCGAAAAATCAATGATAGACAATCGAAAAAAAATTCCTTCATCATGTTCCAGTAGGCTAAATTTGCCTTTTCGTGGTAAAGAATTTCGCAATAATTTCACGCTCAGTTCTTAATTTGTTCAAAAGCGAATAACTCGACTAATTCTTCATGTATCAACTTCATCTTGGTTTCAAATTTTACTATAGATCCTAATCTTCATTTTCGTTTTTAATTAACTCAAATCAGGCAATTCTGGGTGAAGTTATCGGTGGTTGAAAACAGGATGTTTTTTTTTTTTTTTCTCCTCGTGATCATTATTGTACATAACTTTTTTTTCTCTCCCGATCTCTCTCTGAATCTTCCGGCATATGAAAGTACTATCCTTCCCCAACAAAATGCAAAAAAAATTGACTGCGTAGCCCTGCGGGTTCCGATTTGGCGAGGGTTTTACTTGGCAGGTGCGTGTTTTCCAAAAATTATATTATTAATATTTCTGGATTTCTGCTGCTATATCGGGCTCTACACAAGTTGTGTACTCTCAAGACTCTATACTCTTCACTTCTTGTTAATAAATACTTCAACTTGGGTATCAAATAGTCGACTTTCTTTCTTCGTTCATTATCAATTCGAACTAATAGATTATTCCGATTTACAACAGTGCGTTTTTGAATTTTGTACGCCCGAGGTGTTGTGTTAAATTCGTCTCTGAAATATCGACAGTCGGTAAAACGTAATGCAGCGCCATCTTTTGGTTTCTCGAACTACTGTTCGAGTAGCAAGAAGTCGTTCGCTGGCGCGTATGCGTATGTGTGTGTTTTCGAATCAGATTCAAATTTATTTCGAACATGAACCGAGCAGGTAAGTAAATATTTTGTTTTCTACAGTGGTTCAGATCTTATAAACAACTTCATTACAATATTATAGATTTCACCAGGTGATCATTGATCAAAAAGTTTGTGTTAGAAAATACCTCGACAGATAAGGCTAAGATTGAACGGTTAGAAAAGTATGCTCTAAGTAATGGGGCGATCGTCAAACGATGGGAATACAGCGCGAAGGTTTTTCGAGCAAGAAGAAATTTCGTCAGAAATAACCGGTATAGATCGTGTGCTCATTCATCGTCTTTCGATCATCCTTACGGCTATAAATACATCAAAACAGCTGGATGCTAAGAAGTTTCACTCATATGCGATCGAAACTGTCAAAATTCTCGAGGACAAATATAAATGGTGGCCTATGTCTCCGACTGTACATAAAGTACTTATTCACGGTGCAGAAGTTGTGTCCCACGCGATTTTACCTCTGGGTACGTTTGATAAAAAATGTTAGTGTACTTCGAATCAGAAACTATGTTCATCGATTCATAGGTCAACTATCTGAGGAGGCATTGGAACATCGGAATAAGGATTTCAAAATGTTTAGGAGCCAATTTGCGAGACAGAGCTCTCGAATCCTGAACTTGACGGATGTATTTAATCGCTTTTTACTAACTTCTGACCCCTACATCACACATCTGAGGTCTTCAGCAACGAAACCGGTAAAACAACGGGAACTACCGGATGAAGTAAGGGCAATGCTGAAGGGTGATTCACAATTCAGATTGGTAGAAAATGAGAATACCATCCAAGAAGAACTAAACGTAGAAGAAGAGATCGGAAGCGAGGACGAAGACATTTAGGAAATGGAGGAAAGAATTGAAAAGCCAGAAAAAGAAAAGTCTGAAATAATGAATTTTTGTTTTATATATAAACTCCACCACACTAAGATAATTGTTCTTCCATTTTCAACATTATCAATAGAAATTGTGACTTTTTTTCTTTCTAACAAAATTATAGGAATAATATGTAACTTTTTTTTCATCAATTAGATATCGTATGTACATAGCCTTACTTTTGTACATATATTATGTATATTCATAATAAAAACACATAACATGTGATCACATGGTATGTCATTATCCACCGAATATATTACAAACATTTCTTGAATATATCGACACAGGTTTATTACATATTCAAATGGATATAACTTTTCAACGAAGATTTACATCGATAACAACAAGGTCCCAATTTCAAGCTTCGATTTTCAGCTTTAATTTCCGTTTTTGATCATGTTTCTAACGTATATACTTCCCGAGATATAGTCATTTTAACATTATGCGCGCGTTTTGGGTAGTTCTGTCCCACTGTGCAGCGTTTCGAGAACAACGCTGCCATTTTTCAATGATTTGACTTTGAAAAAATACGAAATGTACATCAAGTATCGTACTAAACAATGGTGAGAACCGTTTGCGGAGAAAAGAATTGATTATTATTGGCCTTATTCAGGAATATCACATCCAAAGTTCATTACACAACGAAAAAATTTACTTTTTGAAAAATCACTTGTCGTGAGGTTCCAGACCCACGGTTGATTCGATTATGTCTTTCGACGTCTCATTTTCTTCGGGGAGAAATTCTTCATCATGTGAATGAGGAAAAATGAGAAAAAAAAATTCTGCGATAAGTTATGGTCAGATATAGAAATTTAGCGACAATCCTAGTAACTCTTTTGCTGATCACTTGGTCCAAAAAAATGTCTGTTCAATTTCCCTCATTCTCACGATGAAAGATTGCTCTCCGAAGAAAATGAGACGTCGAAAGTCGTAATCGGATCAACCGTGTGCCTGAAATTTTTCGCTGTGTAATGTACAAGTAGTGTAAATGAAGCTGCAACACTGGATTAACTGATTATCCCTCGGCCCTCGACCTCGAACCCCACAAAGTATATTAATTGGTCTCAGTTTGCGTAATTAAGAACCTGGCGTGGGACGAGGCCGTCCCTGATCAAACAATTAAGGGTAAGGGTAAGGGGTAAGGTATACTCGGCCGGGATGAGGGGCGGCAGCCAACAGTCGCACAAACCTCAAGAGTTCTTGACTCGTGCCTCTCAATTCTCGGCTCTCAATTCTACGGGACCGCAGGACCGCGCGGGTATGAATTCGTTAGCATCGAATTACACGTTTTAACTACCCCGTCCCCCCCTCGCGCCCCCAACCTCGCTCTTATTGTGCAAGGTATCTTCCTCTCATCGCCTCTTAGTCGAGGTTTTGTACTCGACGGATTCATGCATATGCAAAGACCAAACAGCCTACTAAATACGCTCAAATACGTCAGGTTTGAATAACTTTCGCGAAACTTCCTGCGGGGATTTTTTTATACCCTTTTCAATTCGATTCACCTCAGGGGTCGGAGACTCTATGAATTGATTGAACTCCTCGCACGGGTTCGAAAACTTTTTTTTTCTACCGAAACCGCGAAAATCGTATTCGCTTGTTCAGCTTTTCAGGAGCGGAAAGGGTGGAAGGGACGGTAAATTGATAAACGTTCAATTTACCCCGCATAAACTGAGACACCGATTCTTTCGGCGAGCTACGCTTGAGATAACGAAGCGATCTCCAGGCCTTCGGAATTTCTGGGGCGAGGATGAAAAAACTGAGAGCCTGCTCCAGCTACGCACAAATCACGGTGTTATACCAGAGTCTTATGGCTGCTCGTTATTCCCGGTATCTGTTCGTTTCGGTGTGGAGATACTCCGGGCGAAACCACCGCCTCCGAATTAGGGCTGTGTACTTACTTCGCCTTCGGGACACCCACAATTACTTTTGTCAATATTCGAGGATAACGAAATCAAACATGGTTTGAAAATACAACTGGAGCGTCATTTGGTTACCAGCCCCTTTTACCCGGAAAGCTCATGGCTTTGGCTAATTGAATTAATTTGTTCGAATATAGAATTCAAAATTTCAAGATATTCTCAAAATGTTTATTCAACGGAAACGGACTGTATTTCAAGCCCTCCAAATTTCACGAGAATCGGTAATCGTGTTTACAAGAAATCGAGGGGTCACATAGAACGAATGTTGAAAATGCTCTGAAACAAAATCTCGATGGGCTCTTCGGTCATGAAATGAACTGAAGTACACCCTGGTTTTAAATCAGCTGAAATTAGTTCAAATCAAATGAAATTGCTTCAAAATAGTACAGGAGCACTTCAATATCACTGGAAATCTCGCGAAATCAATGGAAATCAACTTTAATCAATCGAAATCACTTTGAAATCACTGGAAAGTCAGCAGCAGTTATCCAAAATCACACATAAAATATGTGGGCTGAAATGATCTATAAAATTACAAGAAATCACAGAAACTTATCCAGAATCACGAAATCAGTTGTGCGCTGAAAGCTTGAGTGAATATCCCAACATGGTTCAAACTTTTTCTCGATCCAAGAATTTTCTGCGATAGCGAAATGTGCAAAGCACTTCGTTTCTATCGATCATGCCAAAAAAACATATTCAATTTATCTTGAAAATTGTGGCTTTCAAACGCAGTGGAATTCGAGGTTGAATAAAAACGGTAATGCACAGTTGCAGCCAACCTGAGCAGGTATGTATCCGAAAAACAAAAACAAGGCATCAACCATGATATGAAAGCTCAGACAGTGATGATAGAAAACTGGCGTACAACAAAGGCCACAATTTGTATGATAATCAAGGTGGAATAATTTTTTTTTGCAAAACGAAGGTCAATAACTGGATCAAAATGTGACAAAGTTCGCAGCTACTCACCTGAGCATGAATGTATTTGCTGTACCTCCGGCTGTTGATCACACATATGACTAAAAGGTTGGCGCAAAGGATACCGAGACTCAGGGCGAGGATTAGCGCGGCACGGATGAGCTCGCCGGGCCCAGGTCCGGACCAGGAACTCATTGGTCCGCTGCGCCAGCAGCTGCTGTTGCTCAGCGCCGGTGCCAGGAGGATAGTCTGTTTGTGGTCGAGCATGATGATCGGCTTCGGGGTGGTTCGTCGATCAGTGAATCGCTAAGAAGATAGCCGACCGTTCGTCGGCCTCCTCAGCAACGAGGCCTCGATGGAGTCTTTGACACCGTGCATGACTCGTGCAGTTCAGCGGTTCACCAGATCCTCGGCATTGACTATCAGCACCGGCTTCAATTTCCGGCTCATGACTACAGCGACGATCTGGAACAAAAATTTGATAACAAAATAACGACAAAATTCAACTCGTTATAACGATTAACGCGCCTTCGCAGTCGGGACATTGTCGCACGATGATTAATGGCGCCTGTTTAGCCTGGCTTTTGTCTAAACTTGTGACCCTCAAAATATTCGGAAGTGTGAACAGCCTTTTCACCCGAACGTCGACGCTGAATAATTAATTACACCGTTTTTTTTTAACCGTTCACGAAACATCATCACTTCCCGCGCGAAATTGTTAACAGATTTGCACGAAAGCTCCCACCTTGGCGGAGGGACGGAGGGAGGAACGCGGTAAGAGATCCAGGGCGCTTTTTATCATGGTGATTTTCGCCTTTCGTCGGATTCCTGCGGCCACAAACCGCAACGTGTACTTTGTATGTGAAAAATGCTGATAGAGCCTCGTTGGCCCGACCTCGCGTTATTAAGCCGTAATTTTTCAAATTTTTCAACCGAAAAAATCTTCACATTTCCCTGGGAGCTGTGACGTTTTTGTTATCTGTGATTTATCTCACTACGCTTAGATATTCCAAATTCATCTTATAACGTTTCACTGCAATTAATTTAGAGGACAAACAAGAAAAAAAGAAGAGCCTCCGAAAAACGAAACGTCGAGAGCATAATGGGCAGATGATAAAGCGGCCACAGACTGAGGAATGCCTTATTCGCATTACCAGTGAAAAGATAAGATCTTGCCGTTGAACAATGGAAAATATTACCGGGGAATTATTCATTTTTGAGATTATGAAATAATTCCGCGTTCGCAGAGAAAGTATATGACTGGAAAAAACTGGGGAGAGCCTTGAGATATCCTCGGTGGGAGTTGGTGAAATAATTACGACCTGATTAATTGGGAGATCGAGGAGAGCAGGTGAGGTGTTGGCGATCGAGAGTATGAGAATATGTAAGATTGAGATAATGAGAGAAAGTTAACGAGCCGAGGCCGAGTCCGACCGCACGGAGTTTCAGGATAATTAAAACATGGCTGCCAGCGGTAATTCAGAGCACATTTATTCTATCATCATTTTCACAACGATTATTCAAGGCCTCGCCCACCCCCAGGTGCTCCGCGTCCCACCTACTTTTCTTCATCCAACCTTCACTCATCCCCCGCGGGGAAGTTTTGTTCCTCGACGTCCATCCCCCAGGGGAATACAAATCGCACTTCACTTTCAACTTTCAACGCGAGTGGATAAATGCTCTTCTATTCGTTTGGAACCTCGTATAAAAATATTTCTCACAAAACCAACCGCAAAAAACAACACAAAAAATGACAAGCGGACTTGGGCTGACTATCAGCCAGAGCTATTTTGAATTTTGCACATATCACCTCAGATTCTTGATCAGCGCTTCAAAAAACCTTCGAGCACAATTTTTACAAGATTGCGAATGTTTTTTTTTTCAGTTTTTTTTAGAATCGACATTCCAAATTTCGCAAATCTGACTTCAGATTCATAATTAATGAAACAAAAAAACCACGGGGTACCAAATTTCTTCGTTCTTCCTCGTTGATCCGTTCTCAAGATATCTTCATTTTTATTGTATTATTGAGATTTGATATTCAAATGATTCGGAAAGTACTGAAGCGATCAAAGTCAAAATCTAATCAGTTCTAACAAGTTTAGGAAAGCAGCGTCGGCAAAAATTTGATCAACTAAAAATAGTTGGAGGCGATTCTGCGGACCTCAGATCGTGGAGATGCGGTAAAAACTCAACTTTTCATTTCCGAGGTGATTACAATAATTTCCTATTTTTCTGTGAAACTAGAGAAACTGGAAGTTAAAAAAGTGCAAAATTCACAGAATAGCGCCTGAAAATATCTTTTCTCTCAATCAGAACCGCGAGGATTTTCGCATTCGCCTGCCTGGTCATTCTGACAAATGAACGCGGCGTTCGCATGCGAGGACTAATCTGCTGCGGCCGTTGGGAATTTAGGCGGCGTCGGATTTTCGGATCGAATCTGTTGGACGGGGCCGCGACTGCGGCTGGTCGGCGTCGTTCGTAGTGAATGAATAATGAAAGCCCGGCGGTACAATGACGAGTTAATTACCCGAGCTATAACTTTACACAGCAACGTCGTCGTACATAATTTTTGACAGTTTATTTCTGCTCGTGCCTCAGGATACCCGGACTCCGGACAAAAAACCTTTGATAACTTTTTAATCCCCAACCCGCACGAGGCGGGGCGAGCTTTATTCTACCTAAAAATTTCATTTCCAACCAACCTTACGCAGAGCTTACAGAATCAACCGTTTTTCAATTTTAAAACTTGAATTAAGAAAGACACACCCTTAATTGCTTCACATGCATTTTTATGAAACTTAATACAGAAACGGCGTGGATAATTAATTGAAAAAGTTATCGTTCTTTCACCATATAGGTACGAAAGATTACGAATCGATGCAACAACAATTAACGGCCTAGTTTTCGCAGTGGACGTGGGAGGAGGGTGTGTTAATCGCGATTTTCTAGTGTCAAAAGTCTCGTCGTATCTCAGTCTACCAGAGGATGATGAGCTTCTGGCTCGGAGGGGACGACGGAAACTTTTCCAGCCCCGACGATGAAATACTAAAATTCTCCACTGAATTATTCAACCTTATAAACATGACACTTGAATCCCGTGACTGACTGCTCGAGTTTCGCCGGGTATGATGAAAATCGTGAAGCTATTTGTAACGTTACTTCGACCCTTTAAACCGGACGCGTGATACATCGCGGCTACATTCGCTCATAGATTTATCATAATCCCCAATCGCAGAGATTCCCGCAGGATCAACAAATCAATAAATACGTATCAACTTTTTTCTCCGATCTTCGGCATCGCGGGGGGTGAAAACTAACGCGATTCAGTTAGTCGCTGAACTTTCGCCCCACAGGAGATGAAAAAACACCCGCATGGGATGAGGGCGTTGATCCCTACAGTGGGTAAAAATCTCCGAGGAATTTCGACGAAACAATAACTGGTTCCATCCCAGCTCGTCAAATAATGAAATCGGACGGTATAAAAGTGTTTCGTTTCACCGTGATTCGTGGAAATCACAATCACGTGATCAACGAAACAACAACACCCACAGATTTGCTGAATTGTAATAACAACGAGGATGGATTCTTCGATACCGTGAGCGAGAGCTTTTTTCTCCGAACAGACGCTTTCGCCGGAATGATATCACGGGGTGAGATATGTTCGTAGCCCGCGGGGCGAAGGAGGGAAGAAGGCATAAAATTCCTCGGGCTTCTTTATCTACCTCTCCTATTCGTTATTCGAATTCGACACCGTCATACCGCTGCCTCTGCATCGTCGAGGTGCCACCGCGACCCTCGCCTATTCCAGGGTGGGTGGGTCCGAAGGAAGCATAAAAGCCTGCTCGCGGACGGGCACCCCTGCTGTCGCTGCTCTAAAGATGGAACCGTTCCGAGTCGCCGGAGGGTGTTGGACCGACGTGAAGAAACCGTCGACTTCTCCGATCCTTTTTCTCCTCCGAGAAGAAACAGGCTTTCTATTTATTAACTCGATAAGCTCCCGGCATTCGCAATTAGTGATTAGACCTGGACGTCGAGTGTCTGACGGAACGACGGGCCGTCGGGGAGATACCGGTAGCCACCTCTAAGCGTAGCTCGTTTCAAGGGTGCAATGTGCTTGCGGCTATGGTACCAGTTAGGTACCACTTGAGTAGCTTAGAGAGCGAGGTTAAAGCCGCAGACCGCAAGCCCCGGGCCCGGGGCGCCGGCAGTCACAAAGAATAAGAGCAGCTTTCGCCGGCTCGCGTCCGGGCGATAAGGGATGAAAAGTAGAAAAGCTGTTGAGCTTTTTTCGGCCTTTTGGATGCGGAGTTTGGAGGGAATCGGAATAAAGGTTGAATTTCAGATAGTGGGTTTGAATTAGCGCGTTCTTACTTCGTCCTAGCCAGACGGCGCGGAGGCGAGAGGAAAAAAAGTCGCTTCTCAACATTTCTAAATTTCATGCGACGCAGAAATGTCTCAGAGTTACTTTCTATTCGAGTGTGTCTCCGCACCGGACTAATTCGTTGGGTAGAATAGAAGGAGGATCCTCAACGGGACCCTCGAATATGGAAACACGAGTCCTCGAGGAAAGAATAAAACGAACAAACGTTGAAAAGATTTGTTCCTTCAGTTCCTCCACGACATCCCCGGCGTTTTTCGTCTTTCCAACTTCACGTTTTTCTGTTTGCAGAGGAGAAAATGAAAAATTCAGTTTTCATTAAAAACTCCACGTTTTGAGGCCTCGAGAATCACCTCGAAATATTGTCAGTCGCACGTTTGTGTGTGTGTGATCAATTTTTTGTCTCCCAAAGCTCGGAGCTGATCAGAATTTCAGGACTTTTCGGAATATTCAAATGACAAAGTTCTAGACAATAAAATGAATTCGGATAAAAATTGGTATCGGAAGTCTTTTCGGGTTACTGACCACAAATCTGGAGTCAGTTTTGCGAAATTCAAAATGGCGGATCAAATATCGTGAAAAGAATCTAGAAATATTCTGATTCAGATCAAAATTTGTCGTTGAATTTGGGAAATTCAAAGGCTGGCAAGTTTACTGAGTCTGAATCATGTTTTTACTCGTGTGTAGCTATTTTATAGCCACGAAAAAGAGATGAGTCTATAAAATGAGGGAAAAAACTTCCAAGTCCAGGATGATAAATTGATCCGCGTTGCTACGTAGAATCGTTAAGCGCTAATTCATACGGAATTTTGTCGTTTTGGATGCATCGTACGAAACGAGATAAGTTTTCAGACGCCGAGGATAAAGAAAGGATGCCGGGGTACGAGAAGAGAAGCCATAACACTATAACCTCTGAATCTGAATCTCGCGAGGAAAGGAAAATCGCGCGCGTAAGTTTCTTACTAAAGGGAGAATAATGCCGGAGAAAAAGGAAACGGTACGATGCAGGGGTGTAAAAAAACTCGAGGAAAATAATATCGGGGGGTTTTAAACTCGAAAATACGCTAAGACCGTCGTAATACCCAGCGAAACTTTTTTTGCGCATGTTACGTTACGTTTCGACACATATATACAAGGGCGACTGGTTCAAAAACCCCGTTTCCGATTTCTCGACGTAGAGGAAATATCGAAGTTAGCCCTCCGTCCTCGTTATCCCCGCTCTTCGTCTCCTCCTCCTTCTTCCTCGGTGTATATCCCGCCCTTCCCGACGAGACGGAACATTACGCGATCCCTTCGGAGACCCGATATAACCAGATCGTCGAATCGCCCCGGAGGTACCCAAAGGACCAAACCGCCAAGATCTCTAGCGACAAAACTCTCAAACCCATCGATTCCCCCGGGAATAGTCCTCGAATTATTTTATCGCGTTATATCGCGACTTTTGCACGCGTCGCGTCCTCCTCAACGACCACGAAAATAAAGAGGAGCGTTATTTTGCCGCGAGAAAAAGTAATTACCTTCAACGCTAAAATGAGCTGATTCAGGGTGTCAACTTCCCCTTTTGGTTTTTTTCATTATTATTTCATTAGAATTTCCGGAAATTCAACGACAGCAAGGAACCTCGGAATATGAATACTTTTACATTTTTTTACAGCATCAAGCTTGTTATCGGCAGCTCAAAAAACCTTTGGATATTGATTTCAATCAAAATCTGAACACTCCTACAATTTTTCATCAGCATATTGGGTCTACTATTTTCAAGATTGAGAATCTGACTTCAAATTCGTGATCATTGACCCAAAAAACCTTCCGATAACAATTTTCACCCAAATCCGTTGATCCGTTCTCAGGATATCGTCATTTTGATTTTATTCTTCAGAATTTTGATATTGTAATAAGTCGAAAAGTAGTGAACCGATCGAAACCAAAATCTAATCAGTTTTAAGTTTGGATTGAGACGAAAATGAATCTTAATTTTCGGGGTGATCACAATGGCTTCCTTTTTCTTCTGCAAACAGAAAAACGGGAAGTTGACAAAAAAAAAATGTGACCGAGTAGCAGGACATTATCGTTCTGTTTTATCCCTAGAATTATGTTCCCCGTAGTGTATTTTCAGGGCTCAGAAAGTTGTTGAAAACTGCGGATTAGCGAGTCGACTCATCGCCGGAGATAAGCTCGTGTCTTAATACAAATTAGTCCAACTTCTTAAAGGCGTTGAGCGAAGTTAAACTTTCGACTCTTGGCCTTATAGTTTCGAATTTTTGAGCTCATAAAGAGGGCCGAAAAATCCGTGTGCGGACATTATCGCCAAGTTTGCTTTTTTCTCTCTCTCTCTTTCTGTCCTCAGTTTGGCCCCCTTTCAGCCCATTTCAGGTGGATTGGTGGATAGCTGTAAGGAACCCCTAATCGAAAACAGATAGTTACGGGCGGTTATCGCGCCGGAGCTCTGAATAAATTGTTCATCGATTTACGAGCGACACGACCGACCCGCGAGAGACACTGCTGCGAACGAATGTCGCCGTCATAGGGGTTCCCCTGGGGTAGGTACGTCCGTACGTGCGCGACGATCGGTTCTCATGGATGAATCGATGAAATTTAAATAGAGAAAAATACAAGAGCACGCTGGGCGCCCGATCGAAACCACGACCACCAACGTGTCTAACCCTCAGGCACCGGATAAACAAAAATTCGAGACCCTGTTTTCTCGGTAAAGTAAAACCGCTCGTATATCGTAGCTCTGTCTCTGCGAGGACGATTCCACTGACAAAAAAAGAGAACAAAAACCACACTGCGATCTTTTATCGCAACGGTTTTTTACTTCGAGTAATTTTTTTCTTTCTTTCACCTTACACCAAAAAATTTGAGGACATTCTCGAGACGACATCTTTATCGGAAAAATAAATGTAGTTCCTTTTGGTTTTCATACACAGTTTATAGATATCATTTTTAAAACGCGTTAGGATCGATTTCAGATGATTTTTCTTAGGATTCCAAAGCTATTCTTTGTCTGATTCAAACTGGTTTCAAACCAGGGTGACGTACAGCTAATATCAGGAGTGAAAAGCTCCTTGCAGATGATCGTTGGTCTTTTGTGGGCAACGAGTTTTGATATTCCGCGAAAAAGCGGTGAATTTTGCGATGGAGAATACGAGTGGCTGCAGAGACCACCGATGCATGAATGCGGTATACAAAACTGGTGTCGACACGGGTCATGGAGCCAGAAGTGCAGGGAGGTAATTCAACTTGGACGTGACTCCGATTCGTCGAGTACCTAAGGGAAGGAACATGATTCAACAGACTCGACACTCGTTCCATAAAAATCATTGCGATCATGTTCGGACAATTTCGAGGCATCCGCTTATCAAAATGCAAGAAGGCTTCGCTGGTACGATCAGCTGAGCATTATCTCAGAGCGTTGTATATACCACGCGACTTTTAACACGGTCGTGTAAATTGCCCGCGATTATGGAACCATGCACGTACCACGGATGCCGAGAGATAAACCGGTGCGACAATTTTGAATGCAAACTGCGATACATTTTGGTTAGCATTCAGCCCCGCAAAGCATCCTGACCCCGTTTGAATCCGAACCCTAAATTCTTGTCCTAGGAATCCGGGATCCGGGACTTCTGTACATTACAGGCATGCCTACGTCGGGTTGTAGCGACTGGTAATTATTTCTTCGGGCACAGCAATAATCTGCGTTCTCAAACAAACTAGGATGAGAAGGATACGTTATACTCCGTGGAGTGGAGTGGAGTGGAGTGGCAATATGTGGTGAAACACGATCCTCCACAACCAGAGACTGCAAATACTTGAGATTGAAGTTTAATAGCCCGAACAAAAGCGGAGGGGCTGATCCTCGAACGGGGATCATATTCGAATCGACATTGAAATTTTGCGCGAGGCCTTTGTCACTCGATTATCAGAGCTTTCGCAGAGGCCTGATTACATCCAACACGGTTTATACCATTCCGCGATTCCCTTCATATCACACAAACTCCGGAAGCAGCTGCTTATTGATTAACCAGGATCAATTAAAATTTGATGACTAAGAAAACCGGGGAGAAACTTGAAGGCGAACAGCCCTCGAGAGGCTGTAACGTATAGACGGAATTGGGTCGGAGTACAGCGGGCGAATCAACCTGGTTTCGCGATATACCTTTCGGGGGGAGAGTAAGGGTGACGTATAGAGCCGACGTAACCCCGGGAGACAATTGTCTCAGTCATTAATTTGTTTCGTAGGCTCGTAAAAATCCGCCCCCTGATCCAGTTCCTCCTTTATCAGCGCTCGCGCCTTCTGCCCTCGCCCCCCTCTTCCTGGTCTCGCTGCGGGGTCGAGGTGGAAAGACTCCTACCCATATCCTGACATCTTTCCGAATCTATATGTGAAGCGAGTTTTTATTGGGGGGACGGCGCGAAAAGCAAAATTAGGTGTCAGCTAAAAATCGATGGATTTTTTTCTTCTTTCCCGTATTTTATGAGGCACCCAAAGCTTGCTTGGGACAAGGTCAATTCACCCTTAACCAGCTATACTTCAATGCCTCGGTCTTTTCATCATCGGAATTACCCGGACCCTCGACTTCTTGGGACGGACAAAAAAATACTACCTATTATCATTACCGACCCTATTTCGAGGAGCCTCGTTGTACACCGACCGTGGGGCAGTTAAACTTTGACGATAAATAAAACTCGTCGTGTTCTGCTCCGGGCGCGGTATTAAACCTCTGCGTTAATTGAATAGAAAATTCACGAGCAGTTACCGCCTGGTAGACGCACAACGAATTATTTCTCAATCATCGCGGCTTCCTTGTAGTACGTGAGAAAATGGATTACGTACACCAGTGCGAAAAGTCGTTTTTCACACGATTTTGGGAACACATTTTTTTTGTCTACGATGCACGTAATAAAATCTATCGGTGGATCGATTCAAGTTTTTCTGGTCCCAAACTATTCAGTAAAGAAGCCTCCTCAAAATGAACAGAGAACTTCTCGATCCGATCAAAATTGTACCAGATATTTATCATTTTCTCGAATAAAATAGCGTCTTTCCGTCTTCATACGTTACTTTTCACGATAACTCGAGTGGAAATAAAGTTATGAAAAAATTCTCTGTTCATATTGAAAAGGCTTCTTTAGATTGTCTTTCGTGCGTCATAGACAGAAGAAAAAAATTATCTCTAAAATCATGTGAAAACCAATCGAAAGTCTTAAGAATGACTTTTGGTGGCTTTGACATTTTTCAAAATTTTGAGGTGTATCGAGTACTTCATTTTTGGGAAAAAAGAAGCGAATTATTCAGTCTAGAACAAAATCCAGTTTGTTCTTTCGAGGGCACGAAGTGAGCCCCGGATTATCGACGGGATTATTAATCTCGGTTAATTGAAACCGAAGTCGAAATTTCGGGGAAGCTCGGGACCCGGAACGTGGATAACTCGATCATAATCTTATGTTTCACATCGCGACGTTATTATCGTTGAATCAATGTTTCGGTGAAAATGTTGTCACTTTTTTGTGAGCAAACGACTCACGGTGAAAAATCGAACAATAATTTAGCTATTTGACGCAAGAACCGAGATTTATGATCGTCAAATTTTCCTCAATATGTACGAGGTTCTTTCTGCACCATCGTCAATCGCGATTAAGCGCAACAGAACAGCAAGCTTAATGAGAATCAAGATCTCGTTCCCCCATTACTGACGTTCACCGAAAATTAAAATAGTTTCCCACGTCGTTCGAGATTTATTAATTTCATGTTATTCCACAGCTGAAACCCACACCCCACGCCCAAAATCTCTGGAAGCTTTCTACAAACTTTATTATTTACACTCAAACTATTTCCTGTTATCGATGATCACGATTCCGCGCATTAAAGTACTGCAAAAATTGTCATGCCCCTTAAAAAAGTTGTATGAGTGAAATATGAGTTTCATCAAATTTTCCCAGAAGCTAAAGTTCAATGAAATTGAATTTTTTCCTTGGCCCTGAACAATTAATCTTTGTCCAATGTTCAACGAGCTTTTCACACCTCGGCCATTCTGTAAAAGGATCAAGATTTTTTTTTTCTTCCTATATTTCGACCGAATAAAATTCTTTTGAAGTGTTTGATATTTTCGCCGCACGTAATCTCGTCCACTTCGGGGATTTATTATCCCAATAAATTCATTTCACTTTTGCTTCCACTTGAAACTTTTTTTCTCTAAGCAATTGTGTAAGGTGAAGTTGAAAAGAGGGCGGAAGGGAATCTGTGAATTTTCAACACCTCCCTCTTCGTACCGCAACGACCAAAGTAGATCAAGAGTGAATTAGCGCCACGTGTGGTGGAGTATATATTCCGGAAAACTTATCTATAACGTGAATTTGCTTTTCCGACATTTAGAGACAATGGGGGTAGAGAGAGAGCCGGGGATTGTTATCGCCTGATTTACATGTGTCCCACCCCCGTTTCCCCCTCGGCCATTAGACGCGCGAACCCCTCGTCACCGATACGTGAGATAATACGTATTTTTTACTTTCGGATCCAGCCTTGCCGCCCCTATCGAGATGAAACCTGAACTGGGTGAAATAGCAGCTAGGGATTCACTGCTGAATTTGTAATCCAATGACGTAATTCCACACCGTGTCTTCTACCGGCCTAATTAGTCGGAACTTTGGGCAGATGTTAGTGAAAATACGCCAGCTAATACCAACCTCGAAGGATCCCTTTAAAACAGTCTTTGATAAAAACTTTGCGCTTTTTTCCACACCGTTTAAAGCTCGACGAAAAAAAAGTAAGAAACTTTGTCAAACTAGTTCGAAACTCGTTACGGACGAACTTTGGCAGCGTTCGCGAATTATCAAAATTTCAATATTTCACTTTCGATTTTTTCTCGTTACCCGCAGCACGGTTCGTGGTCCACTGAAATTGTGAAAAATAATTAAATAGCCCAACGAGCGATCTCGCCTCCTCGACTTCGCGGCGCGTCGCGGTGCTCGTGAGGGGCGTCGCGACGGTGCGGAGGCTGACGGCGCACTGACTACGTCGGCGGCGTGCAGACGCGCGGTCCGAAGCATCCCAGAATCTGGGGATCCTCTCGTGTCCCAGAATCCGCGAATTTAACAATCTTTAATCCACCGTTCGCATCGCTGACGAATCCGTGCCTCGCGTCGGTGGTAACATCGTAGTCCCGTTTTAATTCACCCCGGATTATGTCCGTGGGCACTGGGCGTGGGTCCCAAAGTCTCATGGACCCGGGTCTATTAATGCATCGCATTACATCCTGATTGTTCCCTCATACAGATCCCCGTTTGTGGGAGAATTCCTCTGAATACAGATGAGCCGATTGCGAATGGCTTTCGAAATCCCATTAACTGTTTACGGGTTCGCCGGGTCAGGGTTTGGTTGGGTTTATAATTACAGGAAACGCTACACCGTCTCATTTCGGCTGATCGTACTCCCCCTGTCACCTCTAGACTTTCGAGGACCCTGCAGAGGTCTGAGCAATTTTTTCATATCGCATCTCGGATCCCCGCGCCTAAGGGCGCTTCTTCCTCTTTCTTTCGTCGGTTGGTATAACGGAGGTGGGGTACATCTCGAATCCTCGAGCGAGGGATACAAAGGAAGACCCAGAGATGCTTCGCCGATATTATTTACCTATTGAAAATAACGTATGTATGTGCGTCCATTTCGTTACGTCGCCCCTGAGTTTCGCGGAAGATCGGGAAAGCTCCGCAGAAATACTTTCACCCCGTCAAATGCGCTACGGAAAATGCTGCTTTTTCACATTTCACACCAACGCGCACACGAGCTTTACTCCGTATAGCGTTTTTTTTTTTTTTTTTTAAACCTTTCATAGCGCCAGAGTTAAGCTCGGTCTTAGTCTCTTTCCTTTCGCTTTGCTCCTCCAAGCGCGCTTTTACACTGGAGAAATTTATAGCAAGTCCAAAACTAAAAGGTACGTCCGTCTCCATTTCAGAGGACTGACAAATTTCAGGGCAGTTTCGAGGTGACGTCATCGACGAAAAAATTAACCCATTTTTACACAGTTCAGATTTTTCGAAATTCGTTTCAAGGGCTCGAGGAAATTGTTATCGATGATTGTTCGATCTTTTTCATAATCACATGCATCAATTTGACCTATAATATCTACGAAATTGGTTCAGAATTTTTTCACGGTCTAAAAATTGAAAATATAATCACTACTGACAAAAATGACTAGTTTTAGAAAACATTCCTGTGAATAATTAAAAGACTAAGAATTTCTAGATCGAGAAGCAAATCCTCGAAGATATCCCTGACCCTTAAAATTTAAGGATGTATTGGCCGTACAATCTCAACCAAAAGTGACCCTCGTCGACAATATTAGGTACTTCGGAATGAGATAAAAATCGGAAAAAAAATCAACCACAATCAAGACGAACAAAGATTATCTTTGAATAATAATAATGCCCAAAAGTTATCAATAAATTGTTCAAACAAAACACTGTACAACAAATTTTCTGGTAACGTTATTTTTTTTCATCTTCACTATTTTGAAATGTCCGTTTTCGAAAATTTCCAAATTTTGAAAAATGGAAAAAAATCTGAATTTTGGATATGTTTTTGTGAAAACGATGTAGATTACAATTCCGAAGTTTCCGGAGCGTGGAACAAGTAGTTTCGTAAATAGACCCCTTACAAATTTTCGAAAACGGAAATTTCAAAATGGTGACAAAATTCTTAAAAAATGCATGTGTGTTCAGAAAAATGAGGGCATTTATTTGAGATGAAAAAAAAATAACGTCGCCGGAGAATTTGTTAAACAATGTTTTGTTTAAACAATTTATTGATAACTTTCGGGCAGTATTATTATTCAAAATAGATACTCTTATCATCTTTATCATGGTTGATTTGTTTCCGATTTTTATCTCATCATAAAGTACTCAATTTGCCGACAAGAATCATTTTTGGTTGAGATTGTACCGAAACTAAATTTGAAAAAAAATAAAGAAAACAGGTGCATAGCGGAATTCTACCTGCAATTTCCCACAAATGTATCCAAAAATATTTTGGATTTACACAAAAACGAAGCGAGTGGCCTGAAATTTGCTAAATGAATACAGTATTCTAAAAATTTTCTTCACTCTTGTGATAATGCAAAATATTATCGTTCGGAATCCCCTGACTACAGTCTGCTACAAAGTCTCGAAATTATTCCTGATGAAGTTCTGTTCGGAATTGAGTCCATCGAGTTAGTGAAGCTAGAGCTGCTGCGAGATTGTATTGTCGATAGTTTAGGATCTGTTAATCCAGCGTAGATGTTACAGCACCGTATTCGCTGAAGTTTGTCGAAGGCGATACGGTGCGGTGAATGAGTCATTTCGTCAGAATCAAGTAGCAGAGCTGAATCTATAAACTTCAGCATCGCCCTGACCTGAGACAACTTGGCCTCGCCAAAAATTCGATTGAAAGCTCTCTCAGCAGCGTCGATGCGATTGATTGAAAGAAATCGAGGGTTGCATTTGGTTGGATTCGTCGGTGGGGTTCGCCTCGCCCCTCGAAATCTTGTTCGAAACCGATTAGAGAAAAGTTTTAATGCGGTATTATTACGACCCAGACGCGGTTTTAGACAGACCCGAAACATATCAGGTCTAATCCGGTACTTGGCTAGGATTAATTATTTCCGATGGAAACTCAGGAGACCCAGGTTGTTAAACTAATTTAATTAACATTATCGCAGTTTTGGCCCGTCTCGGTGGCTCCGGTTTTGGGTAAAATTTTTTTTAAGCGAGTTGCTCCGTACTCCGACAAGGAGGAATAGCTCTAATCATATTAGGCTTGTGGGAAAATACTTTCTACCGAGAATTTCGGTCCGGGATGTGACAGAACTCGAGGTTGACCGCGCGATCGCGGGGATCAAACCCAGTGATAAAGCCTCGGGACTCGATCAACGTCATCTATCGAATCTGAACGACTCCATCTTCCGTACTCTTGTTCGCGGTCTCCGTTCACCCCTGAAGAACCGGACTATGAGCGTTTCCGTTTTAACGTAATTCCGCGGGGGCGGACATTTAGCCACTCCGTCGATCAGCCGAGATTAGGAGAGCGACGAGAACGGGAAATTCGACGCCAGTCTTGGAGATTCGTCAAATTTGTTGATGTATTCGCGACAATCAACGGACGAAATCCATCAGTCGACAAAGGAGACGGCCAAATGATCGGAGTAATTTCATCCGGCTAACGAAATTCGGGATATACTCGAAAGCGATTACTGGAAGGCACGGAGCCTGCGATAATGCACGGATATAAGTTAATCTTCTTCCGGATCAGGCGCGTTTGCTGACGATCTTACAGACGAATCCTGTCTCCTCAACACCTCCGGGCGTTTCGTGATTATAACTGGATAGAGACGAAGGCTTCTCGATTCGTGATCGAAGCATGGCTTCCCGAAAATATCTGTAAAAATATCTGATCAATGGGTGAATCTGAACATTCGAGGGTCCCGGAGCTTTTCTTCAGTCCAGTCAAATTAGCAATAATAGATTAATTGATTAGTAAAGATGCGTGAATTGAAGACCCTCGTATTGGCCTATTATCAAATGGAATAAAAGTTTTGACCTCATATCTAGAAAACTGTTGATTCTATCGTCACGAAGGTTATTGCGAAAAATGAACTTTATCTAATTCTCTACAACAAAGGTTCGATACACTTCTTTCATATCTTCAATAGTTTCTGCGTAATACAGGTCTGAAGGTATCGATATTGCCCTGAATATCAATTTCTCGGTATGGAAGCTTGGGAGGATTATGTACGTATTCACTGGTGTATCGGAGAAGAACTATCGAAGATACGAGAAAAATGTATTGAACCTTTGTTGTAGAGAATTTAATAAGCTTCATTTTCTATAATAACCTCCGTGACGATAGAATCAACAGTTGTCGAGATATAATGAAAAAACTAAACTCGAGCACCTTTGATTCAAGATCACAGATCGAGCCGTTTAGTTAGGGGTCAGAAACTTTAGTTCGTTCAATGTAATAGCCCAAGATTAAGGTCTATACCGATTTATAGATCTTTACTAATTATTTCTTCTATTCGCGATATTTTTATATTTGACTGGACTAGTTGGACTAGACATCATCGAAATCCTTCCGTAGGTACTTGAATACGGATCATAACCAGCTGTTTAAATTTGATGATATAATCCGCTGTCAAGAGATGGGAATAAGCGTTCTCGTAAAACATTTTCGCATAATATGTGTTATTTGCATCTCAATAGCCCCGGGAGTCTGGTTTAGCGGTTGGCAGAGGTTAGCGAGAAGAGCGTGGTAAGTCATGATGTCGGAGAGCAGATTCTGCATAATAGGCTGCTACTTACGCGAGGAGATCGTGGACCCCGGATGTCACTCTGTATAAACCTCTGAGAATGCCGAGTGCTTTACGCCTGCGAAATAACAAATTTCACGTCATCTACGATGAAAAGCGAACTGCGAGCAAAGGGCCTGCAAGCGAACCCTTATCCGGCTCTAACGGTCTTGGATAACATCGCAAGCTTTTTACTACCCCACATCAAACTCCGCCAATTAGGCAAAGAATGCTTAACGTTCAACTAATCGTCAATTAGCCAAATACCCACTTTGTAAACTCGCTGAATATTTTAATACTGTTTACAAGTGTTTTTTTTTCTAACAACCAACTTTTCTCCACGAGCAAGTACCAGTCGGTGCGGATGCAGAACTTTACCTCATTCATTCAATTGGGTTCGCCATTGTGAAATTTAGGAGTCGGAAAAAACCGCTTCAATACACTCTGCGTGACGTCAGAATTCACTATTTCAATACGATATTTGAACAAGAGTTACAGTATAAATAAGTGTAAAGTGATAAGTGGATTTAAAAAAAGGGTGAAAATAGAAAAAAAAAATTGTACTCGAAATTTGTGTCTAGGTATTTGTTTATCCACTCACCTGAAGAGCCTCTGGAATCGAATAAGACGGGATCTGATGGAATCAATTCCGGAGTAGGTATTGTGCGCAGGTAGGTGAGTAACCCGTTCGAGTAGAAATAATAGTTACGTAAGAAGTATAAGTTGCGAGATCCTCTTACCCGAAGCTTCGAAGCACAAGGATTGATACTGCAGTTCGCAGAGTCGACTAGTTTCGTCGATAAATCAATGTTCTCGGTACTGCGGTACATCATCTGGATTCTGGATGTACAGAAATTGGTCAGAGTAGATAGAATCTCTTATCGCTGAATGATGATAATGATAACGGCAACGAGACTGGAATTACACTGGATATAACAGAAACATGCAAACATTTCTACCGTTCATAGTATTCGCACCACGTTCTCTGCGTGAGGTATTTTCGAGAGACTGCATACTGTAACAAAAGAATTCATACGATATTAAAAAAAAAGAAAAAAAAAAGAACATTATAAAAGTGTGAAAGAGAACGAGGGCGAGATTTATTCCCACGGACCATAACCGTTCGCCGAATTCCCATAGTCTGGGTGAGAAAATTTCCATTTACAGTCGAGATTTCTTGGTTCCTTGGATCCTGGTTCCCCTCGTACCTACCCCCCGGCAGTTAAAGCCCCCACGTCTAAAGTTGGCTCGATGTCTTCTTAAACTCGTCCATACATCCTTTTCCTCGCTCTTTATTTACACACGTATTAGCATAAACTTTGAAACGCTCGATACCGCGGAACAAATCCTGAGGAAAAAATGCAAGGTTTCTTCTCAAGTTGAACATTCGCAGATCCAACGGATTACAATCGTCGATCAGGATGTTGGACAAACCATCTACTTACTTGTGCCGACTATTAGACACAGTTATCGAGTAACCTATTTACTCATACTCATTTGTCGTACGCTTCATCCCTAGCCTCTGACCCCCCGCGGACCCAACCAAACCTATAATCAGGGTTCGACAACACCTGATTCTTTTGAGGCTTCTTCGAAGCCCTTTGCGGACGCTTCACCGGACAGTCCGTGTCCGTCGTTGGATGGCAGCGCTATTTTTTTCGCGTTAAAATACCTCGACGAATTCCAATTCGGAAAAAGAGTTGAACGGATAAATTTCTGACAATCAGATTCGCAGTTTATCATTTTTCAAAGAGAGAAAAAAAGCTCCTTCACATTCTGTTACAGAACTTCTTTTTCTTATCTTCCTGGGGGCTTTGATTCTTTTTTTTTTTTTTAAAAAAAGAGTATAGAGAAATTGTCAGCGTCTAGAGTACGGCTCTTGTCTCGTTTAACGATTGCCTGTTAATTCGCAGTGATAGTTGTGACTATCGCGTGGTTGGATAACACCGCGTGTCAGGATACGAACGAACTGGATTTAATGAATCCGAGCAATTGCTCAACTATGGAGGAATTCGGTGTCCCGCAAAATATGACCCTCGACGAACCCGAAGAGAAATATTTTGATGAAATTTTATCGGATGAAATTAGGGAAAACGTGAATGTTTCGCATTTGAAAACTTCGAGTGTGCAAAAAGAGTGGGAAAGAACGCCGAGCTTAAATTTTCCAAAAACGCCAAAGGACAATCGGTACAAGATGGCGTCGTTGCACCTCGACAAGGGATACTTCGTTTTCGACTTTTTAAGAAGCTTTATGTCAATGGTGCAACCGAACGACGTTCCGATCGGTAAATCTGACAAAAAATTCCCAAAAACTGAGAGCCGAAACGGACTCGACTCAAAAGTTTCTATTCCAGATTTGTTGAGAGACGTATTCAACGACAGAATAACGGTGACTAAACTCGTCTCCCAGGTGAGTCTAATCCCGCGGAAAGTTTATCAATTAACGAAGAAACCCCCGATTTCGTAATTTCAGTCCGTCTACGTCGAAGCCGGGTTTTTAGCCGTCGTTGGTATCTGCTGCATCCTGGCGTGCGTAATCCCCGCAATTGAGATCTGGCTAACGTGCAGACCGTCGAACCCCGGCTCCGAGCCGTCCCAGCACCCCGGGATCCTCGCCTTCGGTCTGGGCGTCTTCGTATTCATCCTCGGGTACGTGAGTCTCTCCGATCGACGGAAACCGGCCAATAAGAAAGTAGAGATCGCGAGTCTGAACACAACCAACGAAGCCGCGCTACTCCGTTTGAATCGAGTTCCCAAAGTTAAGGGAACTTCATTCCCACGCCACCAAAGCTTCGAAACTTTCCTCTCGACGTCGTTCGTCCCCGACTCGAATGCACCCCTGGTCCCTGTATCGCGAATTGCTCCGCAGGTCCGGCATGCTGACGATGATGGCGTGCAACGAGGCCGTTGGTGCAGCTATGGAGAAGATACCATCCACCATGCAGACGGCCCTCGAGGACCTGGGGAACTACCACAGCGGCACAACGACACAGCTGAGAGCGACCCTCACCAGGAGTCTCGACATCGCGAGCGAAGCCATTCTGGCCGATTTGGACAGTGAGTCTTGGTTCGTTGTAACCACACATCAACTACACTGTTGAACATACCTATCTTGAAGCTTCTCATACAAGCAGGATTGAAATTCAAAACTTTACAAATTTAGTACAGCAAAGTTCTTTGAATTTATAAACGAGTTTTCAATATTACTACACAATCATCCCAAAAATACGAAACTGGGTATGAATTTTTCAAAATGGTGTAGCAAACGCATCGTATTTGTAAATAAATTTCACCAAAATGTGAAATGATTCCACGACTCCAGTATGTCAAGAAAACTTCCAACACTGCAAACATTTTTACAGTACATATGGGGAGAAGGGGATGAATTTTCGTATTCCCGGCACGGACGATCCGGCACTTAGCGGTTTGGCGGACGAGGGACTGAAATAAGTGTAAAAAGTGACATATTCGAGTTCCAGATTCAACTTCCGGTCATGTATGCCTCAATATAATTTTCGCAAAGAAGCCCCGCGCCGGTCCTCGGGTTGTTTGCCGTTCTATTACGTTACGGCACTCCGTGCGTGCGTCGAATGCGACACGAACTTCGGCAAGGGTTCAAAGCCAATTTTCAAATCCCCGCTTCGGATCCTTCGATCATTTTCCTAAATCGAATCACGGGGTCCCGGGTTCGACCCGAAAAACTTGCGATCATAATCACAGTCTAGCCGCTTTGTAACACTCGTCGGGTTTGATTCCCTCTCAAGTCTGACGGTATGCATTTTTTCGTTATCTTTTCACAGACGTTGAAGAACTCCTCGGGAAACCAGTACAAGAAGAACTCTCGTCGGAGACGGGGCTCGACGTTGCTCTAGAGGCTCTCCTGGACGTCGCTAACGGTAAGTATACGCGAGGACGTTTTTTACCCGTTTGCGGTCTAGGTGGGTTCGAAACTGTGCTTAACACTCGAACGATGATTCTCTCGGTGGTGGAAAAGAAAGCAAATGTCTGGGGGTCGGAGGGAGAAAATAGAGTGAGATAAAGGATAAAACTGGGAAAAGTTTCAAAAAGATAGAACTCGATCTTATTGTTATGTATCTACGACTCTCCACCGAAAGTTTTGAAGCAAAACTAATTAATTCTTGCGAGCCAAAGCCACATCGATGCGCCGACCACAGAGGAGCGATAGCACTCGATAGACGAACGCAATGTCTACACTAATTTAGTTAGTTTTGAGTTAGAAACTTGAACATTCACCCGAGTCTCCCCTCGGTTAAGTGTTACCGCGACATGGTCTCACTTAACATCCTGCAGGTTTGCCTTTTGTACGTGGTATATGGTTAAAGTCTGCACGAGGCTGCCGGCCCCCCATCTCAAACGCAGACAAATCTGTCACGAAAGATAAAAATGAGGGTAAAAAATGTTCGTCACTTTCGGATATTAAATGGAAACTTCGAACCAAATCGGGTGTGTAACTTGTTCGAGAGTGTTTTTTAACTCTGTTACCCTGAAAGCTCCTAGTTTCGCTTCTTCTAACTCGATATCTTATGCGCTTGTTAAGAACTTCCGATTGCAAGGGAACTCTGCTCCGAAACAGCTTCCGTAATGTACGGATGCAAAGTGGATACCAAAAGTCTTTTTCCTTAAATTATTCCAATATTGTCTTCGAGAAGCTTTCTCAGATGTTTGTGTTCGAATTATTTTACGAATCCTACCAACAATTTTCGGTCGAGAGCTTCCATCAATTATTATCAAAAGGAGCTTTTGTCGTTTCATTTGAAAAATTAACCTCCACGGTATTTTTTCCGTGAGCTATACGAGCTTTTTCAATATTGTTGATCATGAGCTTTGAAAAAAATAGCTTCTCGACAATATTCGCGACTGTGCATAATATGTCTTTTCTAAAAATTTACGAATAGTGAGCTTTTTCAATGTATTGTGTGCAGTTGATGAGGTTCTTCGACATTTTTACAGCCTCGATGTGTCTTTGATATTCGAGCTTTTTGAAATATTTTCCCACGACGAGCTTTAAGACAAGTTTTCAACATTATACAGGGTCCATTTACAACGACTGAAGTTTGTTGGATTCGAGGAATAAGCTTTTAGACAGTTTTGAACAAATCCGACTGTCTTAAAGCTCATTTCTCGATTTCAGCCAACTTCGTACTGTTCAGTGATTGGAAATTCACCATGTATATGAATGCAATCAGCTTCCTTTGGATTTTTCGACAGCAGCTTAAAAGACGAAGAAAAATCTCTATCTCGATAATTCTAATTGTAAATTATGATTAATATTCTCATTCTCTGTCCCAGCAACGACGGAGATTTCGCTTCGTACCGACTCTTTATTGAATGCCGCGGATAAGGCGCGAACGGCAGGCGAAGAACTGGGTCGTGAGGCGGGCGAGCTTCGTCGGCAGATGGAAACAGCCGCACGGGGATGTCCTCAGCCTGACCGACCCCTATGCGCGACCCTAGACCCGTCAGGGTTACACCTGGCCCTGCGCCTCGACCGAGTGAGTAAGCCGAAGACATATAATTCAACCCTTTTCATCCCCTAATTAAGACGAAGAGCCGCTTTTGTGGCGTTTATTCACGGGATCCTGGTCCCGGGTTCCGCGGAATAAGCCGCTGCGGGTGATAATGCTCGTGGATTTCGAATTTTCTTCCAATGGTAACGGAAATACATTCCAAAGTTGTCCCGTGGTTTTCGGATTCAAAAATCTCTGTCGTTTGTTTCGCCACCCTCCCCGATGTAGCAGGGTGCGATAAATCTTCGGCGGGGAAGAAGCATCCCAATTGTGTGTTTCTGGTATGCTGCTGCAGCAACTTATACCACTGAAAAGAAAACAGTTCAAATTCTGCAGCTAATAAATCTCATACGACACCGTTACGCCATCTCAATCGCTTGGAAAAAAAAAGTTTTTTATCATTCCCAACAGAAATTCTACCCATAGATCACTCAGTTTATCGCATATTTCCTGGTAGTCGAAAAACAACCTCTATGCAAAACTGTCTTCGAATGATTCCAATCGAAGCTGATGGGTTTTGTTGGATGAATCGATACTTCTTAGACAAGGAACGATCACCTTTTCAATCTATAATTCAATGAATGATTTCTGACACTCAATAATTTCTGTACGCCAGTTTCTGACCCCACTTCCAATAGTTCATTCCAATAGTTATCAGATGAGATCTCATAGTTCCTATGAATGCAACAGACATTCATGTCGACCAAGTCGAATGTGTCTGTCTCAACGAAGTGAACGTTTTTACAAAAAACCTATTGAAGTTACGTCTCGCGTGAATCTAGGGGTCAGAAACTAGCTCAACGCTGTAATGAACAGTAGACCGAAAGGACCCGGTATTTGACCCCTTCTCGCTGCGCGACAAACTTCGCAGGTACGTTTATAGTCATCAATAATGCGTTTTTGTACTAGATCCTGGACTATAGCGTACACTAAATGATTCAAGTTTCCTCCTTGATGATTATTTTTCATCAGCCGGCTGTGATACTGTAGAATAAAGTGACAAAACGGCCAAGCATAGACTATCGCGTGTTTCTTGACGGGAGAATCCGTGAAATGGTAAGCTTTGATCGGAGTAATACGGAACTGAAGAAGCGTATGTGATCGGAGATGAGATAGCGTCGAGGGTTTTTCTTTTTCTTTTTCTTTTTCTTTGACTTATTCTTTTCAAAAGATATTCATACCATCAGCACCTTCGGAGTCGCGCAGGGCTGGGGTTTTATGGAATACGTGAAATGGAAGATGAGAACGTAAATCCGACCGGAGACGACGGCATCTAGTGGCCTGGAGCCAAAAGTATAACTTTCAATTATGAGAACATGCCTCGATATTATACCGTGTGAAAAGTTCTTTGTAAGCAAACTCCGAGGACTTATCTATGGCTGAATAGATTCAAGAAGGTCGATCAAGCGAGAAAAAGGCCGAAACTTCCCTCGTGAAACTCGATTACATCTTTTCAACCGAACTAAAACGTTTGTGAACATTTGACTGATCATCGTCGCCGGTATTAGGCATGTCGTTGAATATTTACACAAAACACTTTCCCAGGCCACAGAGCCTGCGAATTCAAAGTCATGCGCAAAGTTATAACCCTGATATAGTTTCGGACTTGCGGAACGAAAGACAAACGAAACTGTGTCAGCATCTGAAGATGAGCTAATCTGGCTCAATTATAAACCCTCTTTGTTTGTCGATTCAGACGAAACAACTCAGCACTCGAATCAGGAGGTGAAGAAAACGAAGAAAAAGAAATTACAATGAAAGCTCTCAAAACTCGCACCGAATTTCATCGCTTTGATCAGAAAAATACTCGAACCCACGAGGACGTGGACCATTTTAATTCAAGCCTCAATCTATTTTCAAGAATTTCAGAAGTCATCCCACGCACCGAATGAACAATTTGATGGAATTTGAAAAGAGGTGGATGATCGAACCCAGAGATCCCAATCAAATTCGTAATGCTTTTAGCTCTGTATAAGGTAATTTGACGGCCCGATTTCTATCTGGGCAAATGTTTGAGGGTCAAATTAATATTGACGATCAATATAACGTCTGCAGTTACAACGTATTCCGAGTTCCATGCTCCGACGAAGACATCGCGGTAAGTTAATGGGATGCGCGAGGGTTAACGATTTCGCTTCTGCGTCCGTATAATGATTACCTAATATAACGGCATTACTGGACTTGGATCACACAGATATCTAAGGTATCCAAATTTCCTGCGTGTGATGAGATCTTTTGTGCAAAACCTTCGGCGAACCAGAGCCCGGACTGCTTCTGGTACTGGTTCTGGTTCCCTCAAGAAAGGAGAGGAAATAAAGTTACGTACACGGAATTGAACATCTGTTAGCCAATATCTGCCGAGCGGCGCGGTGCTACGACGGGCTTTCGTACCTCAAGCTCTCTGCAGGCTCTAGCCACCCTCCGCCCCGGCGGAAGCTGGTTAGCGAGGAAACCGTAGGTACGCGAGACTCGGGGGTAGAAAGAGCAGAAAAGCTCAACCTGACTGAAATATTCCGTCCACAGAGACGCGCCCTGCGAATTGAGATCCCACTTTTCAATCGATTATTTAGCATCTGGGCGACTAGGCTAACCACTGATTCGATTAACCTTCCAGCTCCTCAGGGACGACAGGCTCCTCCGACTCAGGGGAACCGGGAAAGAAAATCTGACCGAATCGGGTCGCCAAGCTCGAGGAGAGTACCTGTTCGTTCCTCATCACATCGCCAGGACCACTTTGGACGCCAGGAACGGTGAGATTCCCAGTTTTCCATTTTCTCAATTACTGCAAAAAGGAAAAGTCAGGGAATTCGAAAAATGTTCACGGAAACGTCGAGGAATTCTATGGTGATACAAAATTCGACAGGATGAAAGATCCCAAGCGATTTTTTTCCTTCCTCACGCGAAAATCTCAATCAATGGAAATAGTAGCAAAACTTGTATAAATCATGAATAGTAAAGTATTCTCAAAAATCATTTTCTTTCAGCATTGATTCAGAACATTATTTATTACATACTTGAATAACCACTGATTCGTCCGAATTTCAGTCACAAAAAAATTATAATTGGGTCAGGAAAAGTCAGGGATTTTATTTTTATTTTTTTAACTCTTTATGGCGGCCACCATGGATGAATTGGATAGATCGTGCTATGTGGACTGCCGGGCAACAGTCACGATGAGATGTAACACGAGTTTGAGGAGACGTGTGCGAGTGCATAATAATCCTAATCCTGAGACGTTATCCGAGAGGTGAATTTCTGAATCCGGGTCGTTGGAGAGTTTGCACGCCGTTAAATTCTCGCGAAGAAAGAAAAGGAAGGAAAAAATCCTACCTACAAGGCGGTTATTATTATCATTTTTTAAAGTGGGTCAGGAGTCTCTGCGTGTGATTCATGAATCTGTAGTCTGACCCCCGGTGCGTCGGATAGTTTGATAACGCAGGGTAAGGGAGAGCGTTTTCATTGCTTTCGGGTTCAATGAGTCGGTATTAATTTTCTGACAATTGCCTTTGGGATGGAACGATGCCGTCCTATAAAATACTCTCGATCTTTTTATTTTTCCCTCGCACGAAGCTTTCGGTCAGGCATCGGTGATGTACCTATGATTTTTTGCCCGTCTAGCCGACTAGTCCGCAAAATAGTTTCATGGGGCCAGAAAATTGCGAATAGTATCAACCCGCCGATTACAGGATCGTCCAGTACCCCACGTCGCGTTCTAAGTGATATCGACGTTCCTGTCCTTTGTAAATTGCGTCCGGAAAGGTTTATCGGGTTCACGGTACCCCAGCGTGGCTTTTAATTATCGAACATGTGAGTCAAACGATGCAATCTGCGGCCAGCGGGCCGACGGACACGCGGGTGATTGATGCGACGAAAGTCCTGCAGTGTTCACACGGTGTTCCGTCCGCTTTAACATCCTCCTTTATGTAGGGTCTGTCCAGCCTCAAACCCTACAATTTTTCTCCCCGCGTGTGTTTATCTCTTTATACAATTTTTTTCTTGATCTTCGTCCCGTCTTCCTGTAGGTCCTGGTTTTTATATTCCTCTACGACAAGAGACCGCTCGCCCTTCCCGAGCGTGATGTAAAATCCATACCGGACCGAGCTACGCGATTTTCACGCGAAATAATCGACCCGCATTCTCGGATACTTGATTTGTTCACCAAAACTGTTCGCAGTTATTCGAAGGGAAATCAACACGGCTAGAAACCGGATAACAGAGGAGGCGAGGGGCCTGGAGACGTCGACGACGGAGCTATCGAAACACTTGGAAACGGCGAGGAAAATCGCGAACGACGTCGTCCCTCATCTGGCAAACTTCGAACAGACTCGATGGCTGATTGGCATAGGTGATATTAGAGGATAACTTTTTCAATTTCACTAATCTGGTACTCATCCGATCCGACTCTCGTTTAATTATATCTTCTAATTCATCTCCGAAACCGTTCAATCCCGCGCCATAGAAACCCAGAAAGGGTTTTGGGTCTCGCACCAATTTCTGACCAACCCGCAGGTACCGTTCTGGCCGTTTTGGTCGTCTGGACATTGCTTCTATCCGCACTTTGCTGCCGATGTGGATCCACCGAGGACAAGGTTCGACCTCTGTTACTGAGGTGAGAGACGGCCGGCATTTTTCCTCGGGTGTGGTTGAGGAAATAAACGTAACTCTGAATCTCTTTTCCCGCTCCAGCGGCGTAATCATGAGCTGTATCGTCTCGGTCTTCCTGTGGGCCGTGGTTATCGCCGATCTGACCTTGACCACTCACACGGAAATGTTCCTGTGCCGGCCTCTCCACGACCCCGAGTACCGCACGGTCGAAGCGCTCCTGGAGACCCGGGGCTTCTTGGAAAAACCCTTAGGTGTCCCTCTGAAGGAATTACTCGGGTAATAAGGGTCGCTCGTCAGGGTCCGAAGCCCTCTTTCGCTCTTGACCAAACACTAAGTACTCGAAGAGTTTTTCCCTTAGAATTATTTACTCACTCCCCCCCGATTTCAGCAAGTGCGAAAACAATCAGGCCGCTTATCCGGTATTTCATCTGTCCGGTTCGACAACCTTGGAACACCTGACCGCCCACTGGACTTGGCCGGGGCTTTCGAAGGCGCTGCCGAAGCTGAAGGTCGACCTGAAGGGACTGAGGATACTGACGCCGAACCTGCAGCACAGATTACAGAACCTGCTCTACGCCTCTGGCTCGAATCTCACCGAGCACAGGATGAGGGTGAGTCGGAAGACGGAAGGCGATTGTCGTTACTCTCGGGGAGAACGGGAGGGGAAATAAACTTCTCTACAATTAACGCACGTAGATCCAAGGCCCTATCCTGAACAAGGATCTCAACGCGTTATCCGAGCAACTGGATAACGTGGCCAGGCAACTCCGAGACCATAGAACAGCTCGTGACTTAGACGCGATTGCATCAACGACCCGGAATCTACTAGAGCGTAAAGTTAAACCTCTGGCGAAGATGTACGACGATCTAGTCTACCAGCTTACGACTCTGGAAGTGCAGCTGCAACCGCTTCAGCGACAAGTCAATCAGTCCATATCGCATCTGAAAACTATACAGTACTACATCGATAATCAGGGAGGAAAAATAGCACAGATGGTGAGATTCTCTACGATTGTCCGTTTCCGGTATTCAAAAAGTCGATTCGTTTTCATCCATTGACAGAAAACGAAGGCTTATGCGGACAGAATCGGAGGATACTTGGACCAGTGGAGGAATCACGTTCTTGCAGAAATGGGCACTGGAGTGGCTCGGTGTCGACCACTCTGGGACGTTCTCAACGGGGTTCGTCTTCTCCTCTGCCAACATCTCATGGGACCCATGGTAATCTGACTTTTATCAGTTTGGGCTGACTATGAGTCAGCCTCTGATCTTCCAGATATTTATTTTGTTTTCAGCTACAATTTCTACTTTTTCGGTTCGAGAAAACCTTCGAGTACCAATTTTTCATGAGATTTCGAATGTTTTTAGTTTCTTCCTCAGCAAATATCCCTTTAGATTATTGATCATTGATCCAAAAGAACCATGTGGCGGGAAATTTCAATCAAATCCGTTGATCCGTTCTCACTTTTCATGTCCAGGGTGATTAAAGTAACTTACTTTTTTCTCTAAAACCAGAGAAACGGTAAGTTGACAGATAAATACTTTTCGTCCCAGAATTGCTGAGCAAATACAAAACTATTTCTATAGAGTGTATACAGAGTCATTCGAAACTCTGTGATAAGTATTTGAAAACTGTCTCACCAATGTTTAACTCCTGACATGAATCCGCGTTTCAATCTTCTCCCCTATTCTCTCCCTCAGAATGGTTATTGGTTTGCAACAGTAATCTGCGCTATAGTATTGATGGCGAGCACACCTACGGCTCATTTACTGGCTTCCGTGTACAAAAAAGAAGACCTAAAGAAGGAGACGGTTCTTCTGCCTTCGAGAATGTGAGTAAATCATGATAGAATATTGCAGTAATCGATATCGAATTTGATATTCAATTCATGTTAATTTCGAACAGGGAGAGCCCGGACACGATTGTCATGGACCGAGACACTTGGCGCACTCCGGAGTAAGTATTTCAAAATCGAGATAAGAAAGAAAAGTTCTTATCATCGCGTTTGGGTTCATGGAGACGGATGATGTTAGTCCGTAGATTTTCATTTTCTTTTTTCAAGCTAAATTCCGTACCTCCACGGATCCGATTTTTGTCTTCCATCACGCGACTTGACGCTAATTGATAACCTCATACTCGTTTGTATAGCGTTCAATTTATAACCCGTCAGATGAGATGATTGATACGGTATAGTCGCGAAAACATTATTCAATCTGAGACTATTACAGTGCGGATGCTTTTTTTTTATGTTTTTATACCGTTTGGATCGTTTTTACTTCTTTTTTACTTGTTTATACAAAATACCCCGCGCATGGCGTTGACTAAACGTTTCGTATAATACCCAACGGAGAATAGAAATTTGTAAAGAGTATACGAAAAAAGCTTTTTAAAATAATTATCCAACGGAATGTTGCAAGCTCTTCGACGATTTTTCTTTTCTATGCTTTCAGAACCCCGCCGTCTGACGGGTGGTGATCAAGAATAAATAATCCATATAATGTATTGTACGAGAAATGATTAATAATTTACGAAGCTTTCACGTAGCAGATTTATAGATATATAACACAGCTTCGACAATGTCTCACAATTTGTTCTCTCTGCATCAGATATTTTGTTCATTACTTTTTGGTTTGTTAAAAACGAACGAAAAAAAAAATGTATAATTGAACTAGGGAAAAATATCATTTCGTATTATTATCACTCAATGAATCGAATAAACATTTATATTCATTTATTCATTAAAATATTTGAATACCGTAACCGGTACTGAAAATAATTTGGTGTCTCAATCAATTTGACTAATTCTACGACAAATATTCCTCACCATCCCGCACTCGTCGTCACATACCCATCGGATTAGCAGCTCGTGCCTCGGCGACAGACGGTTAAGGTGCAGGCGTTAATTTAGAGTAGGTACTAATCAGAATCTCGCGAGTTTAACACAGGCCGGATCAAAGCCGTTGGCAAAGCGGTTGCCAATCACCGTCCCCCGACGAACTTGGGCTAATTCATCATCGCCCTAATCCACTACGTCTAGGTAAGCGTCCAGGGCGTCCTCTCCGCTTGGATTGATAGCGATGCACTCGTAAGATCCCTGATGACGTTTCTCCAAACGGTGCAACTGCATCGAGGAGCTCCTAGTCAGCGGGTCTCTGCCGTCGACGAAATTGATCACCGCCTCGTGTTCGGATCCTGCGGACAGAAGATCGACGCTTATTCTTTAAACCCCTTTGTTCGGGGGGAGGCGTGCGGCCATCAATATTACATTGTACCGACCGGGAAGCTCGACGACGGTTTGTCCGTCGGGTGAACGGTAACGCCACGAAATATCCGGCAGCGGGAATCCCCTGACTTCACAGTCTATGGACACCATGCGTCCGACCATTTCGGTTACCACGAAACTCGTGGGTCTCTGTATCTCGGGGCGGCTGGGACACGGCCCCATATGCTGCAGGGTGATGGACGCGTTTTTTCGCCGATCTGCGAGCTCGCAGGGCGTCGCGTAGGTGACGTTGTCGCTACCGCAGGCGTAGCCTCGCTCGATGCAGACGCAGATCGCCTCGAGTTCGTCCTGGGATCGGGAAATTAGAAATTTGACGAATCTGAACCGTAACGTTATTGTTGGATTTCGAAACCGTGGACCGAGACCGAAAGTGCGCCGCGCGGACGGGGGCCGGTGTGAATGCATCAATCAACCCATTGTTTCATCGCGTCGGATAGTTTCATTGTTTGATTGCGCCAGGCGTATTTATTGCCTCCTACGCACCGAAGAATTTAATGGACGACGATCTATTTGGAACACGGACGGCACACGTCAGGTCACTGACTTCGATACGTGTCTGTCTGCGTCTATGAACGACCCACACACGTGGACGGGTCACAATTTATCGGACCGAGGTACCCTACCTCCGCACGAGGCAGCAGGAGCTGCAGCGGTACGTCCGACAAATAGAGCCTAACTAACGATAATTGTTCACCCTCTACCTTGTCCCTTCCGCCAATTAACCCCCGGCGAAAATCACTATCCGAGAAACGATCAAATTTCCATGCATCAGACACCGGGTAGCGTACATTAAAAACATTGTCAGTCCGGAATGATAATTGGTATTGTAAAAACTTACATCGACGTGAATGTCATCGCGCATTTGGCACTGGTAATTCGTTGCGCAAAACCCGTCGTTCCTTCGTTCGATTGACAATTTTTCTAGAGTAGAATTCCAGCAGGATTGGCCAGCCAGCCGAGCGCACAATCCGTTTGGACAGCATCCGCAGGGGTCGGGAACCGATCCCAGCGAACAGGTACCCAAGTCTCCCGGGCATTTGTACGAGGCGCAGTTATTACATCCGGGAACCCAGGTGAAATCCGATCTTTGATTGTGGGCTTCTGGTATCTCGACGGCATCTGACAACCGTGATATCAACGGCACTGAGAGTAACGCGAATAGCACAGTTCCGCAACGGATCATTTTAACGAATGAACAACCGACGCGGTTTAACCACTTGCTAGACCAATCGACGAGACGCCCACTGTCGCCCGAGATGATCGCTCCACTCGCTATTTGAACCAGCTAACACAGGATTGGAAGGACAGTATTATTTTCACAGACTCATTGACACCCATACGTCGAATAATCGACAATATTATAATTTCAAAGAGATCATTTTATTAGCAAACTTTGTGAAAACACTTCTTCTGATTTATTGGCGTGGTTATTTTTTACGAGATTTGTGATGTCGTGACGAGTTTCGAGTCGAGACCGATGTGTCAGTTGGTATCGACTGATCGGAAATACGATTGGGAAGGTGGTACCGAGGTTTCTCGCCCATCACGAAGGACATCTTGCTGCAATCGCTGTTTTTCACCGAGGAATTATCTTCCCTGCAGCATTTCAACTTCCGACGTTTTTCGGAATCGGATTTTCCGAGGGTGCCCAGTGTCCCCTCGGCCTTCGCCTTGTCCCCGAGGACCTTGAGCTTGTGGGAAGACGTCGCTCCGAGTCTGGCTTCCGGTACGATTTTTTCATCCACGTCGCACGGCCTCCTTTCTCTCGAATTTTCTGCGTCTTCTTCGTAATTCACGTGTCTCGAAACCACCGGCGCTGTGTCCTGGTGGATATTGCGCCTCGAAGGATAGCGGCGACTGAGCTCGAGCGGATCATGTCCGATAATCTCTCTGTCGTTGCCGACTGCCTTGTCGTGAAACGCGTGCCTCGAGGTATGCGTGGCTGTAGCAGCATCGTGGACATCGAGCCTGTGAGCGACCCTCGGTTTCTTTATCTCGTTAACATCGTTCAGGACACTCTGAACGCGGTTTCCCCTAGTATCGCACCTGACCTCGTCGGTCGCATTTTCCCTCACGGTTTCCAGGACACAGTCGCGTCGTATTTGGAGACTTTGATTGGATTCGGACTCCGTGCAGACTCCAGAGTTCTTCGTGTTCGAGAAGATCACCTTCTCCAATGGCCGCGAGGTGAGTTTATCCTCGAACCTCGGTTCCTGGAGATCACAGTTGTTCATAAAACCAGATTCGATTCCTTGGCTGACACAAGGAATCGGAGAAACGTGTCGAGCGGAATTGCTTTTCCGGATCCCGACTCTGGCGGAATTCAAACCGCATGAGAATTCGCACTCCTTTGAACATCCTCGTCCGCGACGACCGCAAGTGCAACGGGATCGACTCGACTCTCTGGCCAATGAGTATCGCCTCGTCGATGGTATCGGGGGTTCTGATTGCCAGGACTTTGCGGTGCACGAGGACGTCTGGGACAGTACATCGGTGCACGAAGAGCATGGAGAACTCGAGTGCTTCTTTCTCGACGGGTAATTGACTGCCAAAGATTTGGACCAGCATGCGGCACAGTGGCAGGACGGTTCCCGCACGGATTTTCGCCGGGAACGTGACTTATCTACCTTCGAAAAGAAGGCGAGAGCCAGCTCGGCTGGAGACAGATGATGTTTGTGATCCTTCTTCGAAGGGCGATGTCGAGACACGGACTTCCTATCGCACCGTTTTATGCCAGCGATGCTGTGCGGCGCGCTGGAAGTTCATTTGTGTCGAATAAATTCATGAACCGTTCTCAAAATTGATGAATCGAGTTTATCTATTGTACAATCCACCCGGTTTACCTGTGAGTACTGAGGTTGCGCACCAGATATTCACGATCCGGGGAATTCCGGACGGGATTCCTGACGTATGGAAAGAACTTGCCTCCCTCTAAGGGACTGCGATCACGGAGGGAAGACTTACCTGGAAACGTCAGTGCTGACGAAACAGAAATAATTGTCAACTGGCTTTTTTCTTTCAATTCTTCTCAAAGTTTCATAAGTCCAGAATTCAGGATGGCTTTGATAACGTTATGATTTATCAGAGGAAGACAAAAAAAGAACGATAACAAGAACTGGTTTCAACGTTAGTTCTGCGCGTTGACAATAATCAGTCATAATTGGTCATTGTTTCAGCACGCAAAGATAGAAAAAATAGTGACCTACCGTCACCCATAGATGTCTTGCACCCGTCTAATTGGCGGGGTTTCAACGACCTGTGCGAGCGATTGATAATCCGAGCTGAAAATTCCAAAAAGTAGCATCAACTGGCGGATCCATTATCAATGCGATTCATTCAAAAAATGTAGTGCGGAATGACGACCTAGCGATAGTATTCATCCAAAAGAATGAGTTGAGAGAGCGTTTCGAGTTTTGTAGTAATTATTAAGAGGCAAAATCGAGGCTCTTCTAAAATCGTTGTTAGCAACTCTATTCACGATTCGATAACTTACCCCAGTCCGACGCTAACTTCTATCTCAGCTTAGTAAAATCTGATTACTCTAACCGTCTTTGAACTACCTTTGATACATCCAGTGTCCTAAATACGTATATATATCAGTCGTCAGATTGTATCCGCTTTAGAAGAATTTCAAAGCTTGCGTTAAGAACAAAGGGTTGTATACTAGAGCGAGGTAATTTCCTTGTTCTCTTGCCTTGATACGTTCTTCCCCCGCAAAATAATAATAATGATAATAAATCTTCTCACATTAGAAATAGAAATTTAGCGGTGTCTCTATAGCGACTACGTTATTACCGTGTCAAAGATATAATTAATAAATTAATAAAGTATAGACTGTGGTTATTTTGGTTTTCGTATTAAAAATCGATCTATTTATATCTCATTTGTCATAATGATCATCGACCAGAGTACCTCAGACATACTTTCTTGACACATAAAGATCGGTGGTAGATGGCAAGGCCAAAGGCCCACCCGACGGCAAGGAGGATCACCAGGACGAAGGAAATGAGGGTGAGCGGACCGGGCACGAGAATCGCGTGGCCAATGTCGCCGAGGTACGATACTATCTCGCAGCCACCCCCGCTGCACTCCCGATCGCAAACGCAAGGGTACGGAGAAGGAGACGGGGACGGGGACGGGGACGGGGGGATTTCGGCGTCGCCGCCACCTACTGGAGGCACCACACCGTCACACACCTTTAGTCATAACAAGGGGTACATACAGCGATCAGTGTTGAAGTTTACATTCACATTCAAGGGTTAATTTCATTTCATTTCATTCATCAATTTCGCCATAATCGCAGCCTCGTTACCGCGGTCAAACCAATGTCACTTTGATTCGTTAGCTTTTGATTGGACCGCGGCAGCTGCCGCATTCGGATCGTGACCACCGATCCCCGATCGCCTCGGAGCGGAGAGTCTCCTTTCGGCCAGCCGGGAGTGCAACGCGTTTATGGCTGATCTGCGTGCGAGGCTGGGAAGGGCATCGCGGCCGTTCCGTGATCCGTGAGCACCGTGGGCACCGAGAGCGCCAGGCGCTTCGACCGCAGCGTTCGCTTGCGTTGGTTGAGCCTCTGCCGTGGTCAGAGTATCGACCTGGCTTTGATCTCTTATCGGAGCACGCAGTTTCTCCCCGGAGGCGGCGGCGATCGGCCGGTTCGGTTCGAGCACCCGGCCCTCGTCGTCCCTCCGAGCTCCGGTTCCCGGATCGACCGCGGCACAATTCTGGGAACAACACCAATCGCAGTCATCGGCACAGCCCTTCCCGTCGGGACCGCAACGACACTGAGGAGATCGCGTATCGTCAGGAACAAATTCTATCTCTCTATCATCTCCACATCCACATCCCGCGGCCTCCACATCGCCGTTATGATCGCAGCATGAGGTTGATGACTGACCTGGAGGAGCTCTGCACGGCGAACAGCAGCTGGAACCCCGTGACGACGAACGAGCTACCGATCGGCACGGAGACTGTCCCGATGGCTTGCGGCACGGTGAACACGGCGGACTCGGACGACACGGTCTCACCGGCGTCTGGGGCCGACACGGGGAGCAAGGCGGACACGGAGAAGGTGGTCTGCAAAACTTGAACCGCGGACTCGGAGAGCAGCATCGCGACGAAGAGCACGGATCGCAGGGCGGTGGAAGGCAGGGTCTGCACTCCGTGCAGCAGCACGGTGGACCCGGGGGAAGTCTCGGAAGAGGACAGCATATCCTGGCATTCTGACACCGCACCTTGGTCCTCGAGAATCTCCTCTCGCTCGGAGGACAAGCGCACTCGGGTGACGAAGGGCAGTCGCAAGTGCACTCGTCGTCGGCTCTAGCGTCGATTTGTATCGGGGGTGGACAGCTGCAGTTTCTCGGCATAGGTTGGCACATGCAACCCACGGGGGCGCAAAGACAACAGCTTCGCTTTTTCAATATCGGTCGCGGCTGACACGGCGGCGGGCTGCAAGGTGAAGGTGAAGGACAGCATCCGGGAGGCGGACAAGACGGTGGACTGCAGCAGGACTTGACGGAAGGCGATGGACAGCAGCCAGGAGGCGGCTGGGAGCAGCAATTGGGCTGACAAGCTCCACCGCCGAGTCTCGAACTTTCGCAGCAGCTCTTCGCGCAGGGATCGGGTGGCTTGCAGGGGTCGCGTTTCGGGCATGGCACGGAGGTCGAGGAGCAGCATGGGGTGGCGGGGGGACAGGGACGACACGGGGTGGTGGGCCGACTGGAGAACGGAAGTCGAATAAGGTTGAGAGGGAGTGGCTTGGGATCGGTAAGCGCGACTTACCTGGGTCGACAGTTGCAGCATTTGCACGATTCTTGTCGACCGTGGTCGCTCCACTGTCGCCTGAGTTCCGTAAAGTTTGACACCCATTCGCAGTTCGGTTTTGGCGGTACGTTTCGGTTCCAGGAGTCTTCAACCTCGCATTGACAAGGACCGGGACAAGCGCCCGTTTCCGCTGATCCTCTGGGTCTGAAGCCACCGCAGTCCGGGCGATCGAGGCAGCCTACGTTAGTCTGACAAAGACAAGTCCGGATTCTTGGCTCGGACGCGGTGCAGCCTGTTCTTGGACCCGCGCAATTTGTTCCTGTCTCATAATCACGTTCAGAGAAATTTGAGAATACGGTCAAAATATTGAGAGAACGTGAACGAAGGTTCGTCTTTCAGTACTGACCGCAACATCCGGTGCCCGGTACTCGGTCTGTTCGAGGACCGCTGTCACAGTATGACATTCTATTCGCACTGCGACTGCGACCGGACCTGACACCCCCTTTGCCGGTTTGTTTAGTGGCAAATAAATTCCGCAACAGATTCATTCACGGTTGATTTTTATTAATCGATAATCGGGGACTTTGAGAATCCATGAGGACACAGATCATTTCGTTTTGATAGTTTGCATGAATTTTGGAGTTGTTGAGTTGTTGTTGTTGTTTTTTTTTTTGCGTCTTTTCTTCATTCAATCGAACATTTTATTTTATTCTATAAACGTTTTAAAAAATTAATCAAAATTGACTCAGCATGTCGAAGCCGACACTCGGACTTCAGGTCTTCACTTCTGTTTCACTACTCATCCGACATATTTCTGTAACCGCGGCAACACAGTAAAGCGGCTCACTTCAGATGCGGTTAGATTCTGATATGAATTTCATATCGATTTCAAATCTTGTATTAATTGTGATTGCCGGAACGCCCTGTAATGTAGATGCTATAGATTATAAGGGTAGAGAAAATGAGTAACAAAATTTCATAATATAAACATTTTTCTTATTCAAACGTGTGTTCTTAGTTCTTACATTTGCACAGTACAAAAAATTATACTTGAAACCCGCTGGCCCGCGGTTTCGTAACTGTTATGACTGAGGGCGGCCGGTGTTGGGGTGGTTCAAGGAAACAGCGCGTGGTTTCACAATGGGAGAGAAAGAGAGAGAAGAAGAAGTATTTCTAAGGATATTAAAGGGCTGTACATTCGCAATATTTCCATTCCTCCCCCATCACACGGCTCCTCTCTTATTCACCCTATTCATCACTCATTCTCTCTATTCATCATTTTTACCTTTATATGTATAGATATATGTATATATATATATATCTGCTTTCACTCCATTATTTCCACTCCGCGTTAGCCCTCTATAATACATATAATTCCTATCACTCTGCGTTCCTTCCTTCCTTCTTCCTTTCCTTCTTTTCTCTTCTTGTATTATGTTTGTTCAATTTTATTCACTTTTTTACCCTATCTTCTTCTTCTTCTTCTTCTTCTTTAGTCATTTACACTCAGCAACATTTAAATATCATATTTCTCCAATAATAATAATAATAATAATAATAATAATAATAGTGATAATAGTTAATAATGATGATGGTGAATTGATAATAATAATAGTAATAATAATGATAATAATAATAATAATACCAATCTACGGATGTGAATTGTGTTTCTTATGTAATATTATTTGTTTTTATTTTCTCTCGTATCTCTCTTGGTTGTGCCAGGTATCAGTTTGTGAGTCTGTGTTTGTGTAAAGAGGTATTTTATATATGTATGTACATTGTACAAGAATTAATAATATATATATAGAAAAAGAAAGCTTTCTCAGATGGTTTTTTTTTCTTTCCGTACGCAATAATAATAGTAATACACAAAGTACGTTTGTATCTAGAACGTTATCTTCTTTTTTTTTCTTTTTCTTTTATACACAACTTTCCTTCTAGTTTTATCGCAGGTAATAGTTCAATAATTCAAATATTTTTCCTTGTCCTCCTATCGCGCGAATTTATTGAATAATTGATGAATGAATGAATGAATGAATGAATGAATTGATTATTAAACGTATTATTAAACACTAAGAATAAGTTTTATATAAACTTTTAATTGTTTTTTTATTTTTCATATTTATATTTAAATTTTTTACTCGTAGGTATTTTATATTAAATGGTACATTACTTTACTCAAGTCGTTGTATGCTAGACGAATATTGAGATCAAAGAAATTGCAAATTCAAGTATTTCTTTCTTTCTTTTTTTATTTATACATATATATAATATATATAGTATATATATACATATTATAGGTGTGTATGTATATACTTTGCACCGATGCCTTATTACATATAATTTTTTATCCCCTTTTCTTCCACTTTCATCCTTCATTCTCATCTAAATACTAGTTTACTAAATCTATATGTATATCAACTAGTCGATCGAGAATGTGTGCAAAAAGATTCTTAGATCTTAACATTTAGCCAAATGTAAAAATAAAAAATAATAATCGACCGGCGTCCGTAATGAAAAGTATAATCTAATCTAATTTAATTCAATTCAAACTAATCTAATCTTCATCCTGATAATTTTGTGTTCGCCAGAATGCGATTTAAAAAAAAAAAAAAAAACTGTCTACTTCTTACGAGAATACATTTTTGTATTTTTTTTTTTTTTCAATAGGAACTCGACGTGTCTATCGCAGTTATTAAAAAAATAATAAAAACTTTAGGGAAAAACAAATTGTGAATGAATATTATAATGAAAAAAAGATTATTATTATTATTGATAAAATAATATCGTTTATTTATTTATCAGACAGACGGTTCTTGCATAGTTCAGACAAGAAAAAAAAATGATAATAAAATAACTTATCATCCAAACATTATACAATTTGTTCGATAAAAAGCTTTAGATAATCGACATCGTCGATCTTATTTATTACACGTTTATACCTATCCACAGTTTTAGTACAATTGATGTATTTACAAGTCTCGAGGGTTGCTTCGTGTTCTTCGGAACTGGTAAAAAGAATTCTTATTCATTTACGGCGTCGATCGATCGTCGAAATTCAATTTAGCCAGAATAAATAACGACGTCTAATTGCACCAGAATAAAGAAAAAAAAAAAGAATTGTTTTGTTGTGTTCTCAGAGTTTTAATTCATATATATCATGATACCTTCTCATCGATATAATCCTTCCACAATCTCTAGACTTTTAGTTTTTTTTTTTTTTTAATATGTAATTTATTTTAAATCTACTTTAATTTATACTTTTAAGGGAATTTATTACATAGTAATTATTAATATTATTTTTCTTCTTCTCATTTTTATCTACATTTATATAGTTTATATAGACAAGTGTGTATTGGATACAGGCACGATTAATTTAATTACAAACAATTATGATCCAAAGTCCCTTCTTGATATCACAAATTCGCAAAAATTCGATAATCAACGGACACAAAACGCGGTCGAGCAGACACGATTCCACGATTCTAAAACTAAAAATTATCGGTATGGGGAGGGCAGGGCAGGGCTCGTCGATCGTCGGTCGGATGGGGACAAAAAAAAAGTTAATCTAGCTCCATCTCTCGCAGACTTCATTGTCCGTTTGAGGGGAGAGGGAAAAAAAAAAGAAAGTACATTATTACATTGTACACATAACAATGGTACATGTAGTAATAATTTGTAGTTTATTTTCAAGAGAATAGAAAACAAAAAGAAACGAAGTGAACTTAAACAACGAACAACTTTCATTGGCTCAGCCAATTGAAAAATGAAAAACTTTATCTCGAGCTACTCGTCAAATATCACAACAAATCTCCGCGCGAACGTTTGTTTCAAACCAAAAAAAAAAAAGACAAATGGAAAGAAAATCTTAGTCTCCTTATTTTTTCGATTCTCTTTTTTTCTGTTTCACGATTCGTTTATCAATACTCATACTATTATCTACCGTTAAAAAGCACCGAGACAACTTGGTGCGCACTCGCCGACAGCGAGATTTAGTCAAAATCGATAAATGATCCTGCGACCATTTGGCTCGTAATTTTACCGCTACGTTTCCTCCTTCATCTTCACTTCACTTTTAACTTTAGCGAGAACCTCTTCCTTAACGTTCTCCAAAACCGTTAACGAGTCTTTCACAGCGTGATAAATAATGTTCTTTATCTGTAACTTGTCCTCGTGATTCGTGTGCGTGTCGGAAAGAGCACGAAATTCTTGGGTAAGATGAAAACAGTGAGATACGTTCTCAGGCGAGACAAAATCCTCGGCAACCTTAATACAGTTGTGGAGGTTTCTTACTTGGTGCGGAGCACCGGCAGGAACGAACACCGCGTCGCCCAGGCATTGAACAATCGCGTAACTGAAATAATCGAAACAAATTTTTAGTTCAAACTTGTCAAAACTATCAGACATCGTCGATATTTAATGGAAAAATTAGTGCGCCGCTCACCCTTCGACACCGTATTCACGGTACAGCCGTTCTCGCAACGGTCCATCGAGATAACAGCTTTGATCGTGAATCGGATCGTGATGCGGTTCCAGACGCGCACCGCGTTCGAGGGCCACAGCATTCAGGAGATCCCGAATTTTGTCCGCGTCTCTGGCGGCGTAGATATGCCAAAGCGCTCCTGGCGCCTCTCCCCGGTCCCTCACACGTCGACGTGTCAATATATCACAGCCAGCCTCGTCGATCGCCCTGAGAGCTTCTGTAAATTAAAAAAAAAAAAAAACAATTCATTTTAGAATGTTTTTAGTCACAATTTCAGGATGATTTGTCCGTCTTTTAAAAATTCAGTGTTAAAAAGCTCGTTGTAGTTTATATCGAACATTATTGTATTCTCGAATACTATTTTTACATCATAGTATATGACGTCGTTGTGTGATTTAGATTTCAATTTTGTTATGTTTCACACGAAGGATTTACCTTTCACGTGTTCGTCGTTATCCCCGTCTTTAGGAATGCCAACGTACACCATGACATTAACAGCGTCTGATATGTCGAGATGAAGATTGGTGGTTCCCTTGTTTGGATGAAGCGCGGAACCGTAGGCGTTGTACATTTTTGGTCCTAAATCCGGCCTGACGAAGCAGTCGGGCAATCGACTGGCCAAATTGAGTCTTCCGTTTCGATGTGTGTACTCGGAGAGCGGTAATACTTTCATGAGATCCGCGAACCTGGAGGGTAGAAGTTCGGCGAAATCTTCACCCGGTGGCCAATCCTTGAGTTTCAAAAGCATAGGGTTTCCCTTCTCGTCCTTAAGTCTTTTGGAAAAGTGTTCGAAACCTTCCCAAAACTTTCTCATCGGTTGATTAGGAACCATTTTGCCGGTCATGCAGTTGACAAGGTCGTTAGTCTCGTCGCCAAAATCACGAGCAAAAGAGTCCGGATGCCACAGGTTCATGTCCAATGCTTTCGATACTTCCGACACGATAACCGGCTGCCCGCGTTTCCACTGATCTTGGAATATCTGATAGTTATTAGGATTATTAGGCTCGTTTAATCTCAAAAGTTTTCCGTCGCACAGCCACGAGTGAGGCACGTCCGGATAAAGACTCTTGCTTTCGGTCAAGGTCATTATTCTTATAGGCAAAGGCTCTCGTCCTCTCTGTGTCCACTTGTACCTACGCACAAAGTGCTTCAATTCTCTGGGTGCTTTTTCGTCCACGAGTCCGCTGTCCCTCTCCTTTTTGGCGCTGTGTTCGATAACGCTGGATATCACCTCGTCCAGGGTGTCCATCTTCGATTTCTTCCCTGCCTTGGCTACTACGTTGTTCTGCGTCGAGTTGTTCGTTGTGTTCGAATTTCCCGAGTTATTCGTCGGGGAATTCGACCTGGAACCGCTTCCGTTAGGTTTGTGAGACGGCCTGATCAACAGCTCCCGCAGGGTCGAGTAATTCCCGTCCCTGTCCTCGTCCGAATCTGAACTCGACCCGCTGTCGTTCTTTTCTTGATTTTGGAGAGCTACGTCCGCGAGCCAACTCAGTGGCGAATTTTTGTCTTCTCCGTTTGTCTTTTTGTCCGTCGCTCCGTTAGACTCGTTTTCTTTCCTTTCCTCTTTGGGTTCCTGTTTAATACCGCCATTCAAGACTCCCATAGTTTCACCCTTTATCAAATTTCTCAGATTCTCATTGACCGTCGACGGTACAGCGAGACTGCAAGAACAGTGCTGAGGTATTCCCCATTCGCAACGACACTCGTGAAGCCTCGATCCGAGCCTGGACAAACTGTCTCCGGCTATTATCTGAGTCAACATCAATCTTTCTGGCTCGTGGGCTTGCCTGTTCGTACACAACAACCAGGAGAAGTCGTCCCTGTCCTTTCCACTCTCGCCCCAGATCTTAATCGTCCCATTCTTTCGGCCCTGAAAACATTTCGAGTTACTCATTAATCTTTGTTTCGATTTTGTACTCGCGTTTTTGGCTTTGATATGCATAACAGTGTTAAAAAGCTCAAATTTTTCATTAATGGTAAAAAAAAGAAAAAAAAAACGGGTTCCTTTTTCTCACAATTTTAGACATCACTTCAACCTCCCTAATTCCAGTGAATCGAGTTCGTAATGAGAAAAAAAAAACACAAATAATGATCAGGTAGCGGCTCCTCCTTCCAACTATTGACTAACCTTATAGCAGTCGATGCACACGACGAAGCCACACTTGGCGCATGCCCAGTGAAAGTTGAACAGGGTAGTTTCGCAGACGTCGCACATCTCCCGAACCCCTTGTACGACACGTTTCCAAGCTACTGTTCCGTCTGTAATCCCCGAACTCGCTGTAGAGGGCATATGGCAATGTCAGGGTGCAACAACAGCAAGCGTTAGTGTCTCCATGCGAGCGAAAATAATACGGATAACTTTTGCGCAAACGGGAATTTCCCAAGTTTCATCTTCAGTTGTAGAGTATAGGAATGGATAACTCGGAGAATATTAATGAAACACGGCAATCATTGAAGTAATAAAATTAGACAACTCGACGTGTTTGAAATAAGTCGGAGTTACGACGCCAGGTCTCGAGGTTTGAGTGATTTCTTTCGTTTTCAAGCATTTGGATGAAAAATTGAAGTAAATGTGATGTTAGTAACCCCATCATGCTTGGACATAGAGTAAACAAAAATTGTACAAATATTTTGGCAATCAGTGTTAAAAAGCTCATAACAATATCACAGATTATCACGTCTTTATTAACTTTCATCATTTTGCCAATTTTGCCAAAACAGTTATTTCATGCATTTCGTTGCGTGTCCGTGGATTAACTTGAGAATAAATTCATCTCGCAAGGTATGTTCAATCAAAGTTTCTCCACTTTGAAATATTGAAGTCAATTTACGGATCACAACTGTATTACGCAATTATTATACAAAGATATGTACATCAATGTGCGAATTTGAATGAAAAAGACAAAACTTAAGGGAATGAACGGTTAATGAAATAAGAAAAAGAGTAATTGATCTTCTAGGTCGAAAACTTGCTCCTTATGGTAAAAGTTTCGTTAAATATCAGTCGATTTATACCTTCGGCGACGTGTTCCTGAAGGGCGTCCTTCTCCTGATGAAGTAGATCGCAAAACTGATCCCCGACCTGACGTAGTAATCGATGAGCCATTTCCAAGTCTAAATCTCCCCTGTCCCCTCGCTCTATCCTCTCCGATTTGTCCTTTTCGTTTTTGTCGACTTTCTCGTCCTTCAATCCCGCCGCTTCCTGACTGTCCTTAACAGGTAACCAGAGTCGCAGGTCTTCCTGCAACGACAAAACGCTGTACTGCCTCGTTTGACAAAAATTTGATAAAACAAAACTACGATCCGCAACGATCGATCGATTCTTTGAATGAGAATCTTCGCTCACCTCGGAAGCATCTTTGTGGGGATCGCTGAACCCGGCGATAGCTAACTGTCCGTTCTTGGTGTACCTGAGCCTTCGAAACGCGTAAAACCTACAGAAAATATTCTGCGGTAGGTTCTTTGATCTTTGATGCGGCGTCCATCTGCATTCTCTGCACTTTGCCAATTTTGGAGCAACCTCGAAGCACGCTCCATCCTGCAGCCAACTATCCCCGGTCTTTTTCAGCTGGGCTATAGGTGGCTTACGAAATGGATCTCCTCTCCCGCCTCCCCCGCCCGGTCCGCTTCCTCCTCCCCCTCCGCCACTGGCGCTCTCTTCTCTTCGTTCCTTTTTAGGTTTTGGTTGAGGGTCTTCGCCCCCAAGTTCACTGCCTTTGGTGGAAGTCTTTGGTCTTCTGCCACGTTTTCTTGGTTCTTTGTTAGCGTTTCCACCTGTAATTAAAAAACTTTGTCTCAATACTTCGTGCCTGTGCTGATTTAGACAAAAATAATGGCCTGGAACTCAATTTTTTCAACAATCAGTGTTAAAAAGCTCATGAATTAATATCACGATCAATCAATAAATGTTTTTACATCATTCAGTTGAGATTTGATTTCATAATTCAGATTTCACACATTTTCCCTAGTCTTTGCGATTTATTTCTCATCAACTAACCGTTCCCAGAGGAGTTTGAATTACCGGTCGCGTGTCTAGCCCTAGACGTCGGTTGGCTGGAGTTTAACTGTTCGCTAGCGTCGCTGGCCGAGCCAGCTTCGCTCTCGTTACTCGACTCGCTCCCGGCACCGACTCCTCCACTTTTTTCCTCTTTTCTCCTTCTTTGCTCCTCCGTGGCTGCCTGCTGCCTCCGCGCGGCTCCCTTCTTTCGTTTTACCTACCACATGGTACATATTATTAAGTAGTCAGGAAGTTCATGCCCGTGTCCTATCTACCAACTAAAGCACAGCGTGTTTAATTATACATGCAAATATTAACAAATTAATAAACCTCATCCAATTTTTCTCTTTCTACGGTGAGTCAATAAAAAAAAAAAATAATAAGATATGTATAAGAAAAACATGCCAGCGATTGAAAAAAGGAGAAAAACTACGCCCTGAATTTACTGAACGCAAAATTAATTCTTAACACGCGTCACGGAAAATGAATTCAATTATTTTTTCATTGTTTTGTGAAATTTAATCGCGAAGAGTCGGAATATTTTCGCACATGTTTTTCCGTATCTACGAATATGTTCATTTTTATCGCAAATTTATCGTTGTGCAATCGAATGTTTCATTACTCGCAACACGAGGAATAATCGCGCCGACGGATGTAAAAAACGAATCAAGTAGGCAGCAAGAAAGATAAGAAATATTCGATAACGTAAATTGGTCGTAAATTGTACCGAAAAAAAAGTTAGGTTATATTTCGCCTCTCGAGTCGCACGAGACTGGACAAAGGTTTGTACGTTACCATTTCGAAATTCATGTGGTTTCAAACGATGGGAATATTTTCCGATATTTGGTCAAGTGTAACACGAAGCGTAACGCAGCAACGTTGTTAATTTATATACTTTATAAACCGAGAATATTGAACGGCGTCGCTCTACCACTTGACGCCATTGCAATTTTCATCTGCGGCACGTATCTCCTAACCGACTGAAATGCGGTTGGTCGGTTCTCTGTCCCAGCGCGCGGATTCGGAAACGAGAAACGGTTCGCCGAGCTCGGCCAATGGGAACCGAGACTTTGGACTTGGCGCGGAATTCGAATGCTTCGTCATCAGATTCTTACGAGAGTAAATTATCTCACGGATTTTTTTTTCAATTCCATTTTACTTTACTTCCACTTGCATTTCTAAAGTTTTACCGCGACCACACAACGATACTCGGTTCGGGTTACATACGACGGAAACTACGATGATAAAGCGACGTGTGGATTGTTATTATTCCACGAAATGAAATACTAACAATAAGTAATTTGAGTTTTTCGATAACACTAGCGACCTGCGGTTACTCTAAGCTCTCTGAATAAGCATTTCTCGATAATGAAAGTATAAAAACCGTTACGAAATCGGGTCAAGAGTATGAAAAATTTCAAATCGTATTTAAAGTATAAAAGTTTTTTTATTTTTCTTTCAAATAAAATCGTTTTTTTCTTGTCGTTTTTTGTGTCTTCACTAAAATTAAGCTACTCACTAAATGCGATCTAACAACTATCAAGAGTACAAAAATTTATTCTACAAATCTGAATTTTATACAACTTGGATAAATAATAATTCTCAATATTGTCCAAGTTGTTCCAGTAACAATTTGTATCCAAGAATCTGATTCCATGCATAGTATTTAGGTACAGTGCGAATTATGTGGGAAAAAAATCTTAAGGTCGTGAAGATAGAAGAAAGCTATGAAAAAAAAAAAAAAAAATGCCAGCAACTAATTCATCTGATAATGATGATAAAAGAAAACCTTCTCTCCAAACCCTCAAATACCACTACATACGTTTTTTTCTACATCGAGTCGTGTTAATAGATACCTTGGGTGGTTTCCTTTTAGGAGGAGATTTCCTCTCAGGATCGCTGCTCGACGAATCCTCCTGAATGTTTTTAGAATCTGCTGCTGCCGCCGCGTGTCCGTTTACTGTTTCCTTATTATTACTTTTCCTGCCTGCGGCTCCTCCGCCTGCACTATTTTTCCCACCGGCAACTTTAGTCTTGTTTATACTATTAACAGCCATACTCCCAATATTATGTATAGAATTAACTGCGCTGGGTAAACTCGTCGTACCGCTCGTCTCCCTCGTCGACGCTCCGCCACTCCCACCTCCGCTCTCTCTCTCCTTGCTACTTTGCAGAGGCTGCGAAGGTGCCTGGGCCTTTGTCAAGGGTAACGTCACGCACGAACCACTGCCCACAACTCCGGTCGTATCCTCGCTCCCGTCCTCACCAGAATGCCTCTGTAACCAAGCTTTTTTAAGCTTATGGACGGGATAGCTCGTGCTACTTGGCGGTCTGGGTGCCGGGCTATTCGACTTTTCGCTGTCAGGATTGCTGGGCGTAGCTTTGGCCGGTGTCCCAGGTGCACTAGGGGCACTAGGCGCGGGACTAGGAGCAGCCGAAGGTGCTGGACTTTGAGTCGGGGCAGGACTAGGTGCCGCGCTAGCTCCAGGATTAAGATTAATGGAGTTTACGCTGCCGGCGCTCGAGGGCCTGAGCGACCCGTCTCCGCTAGCCGTTCTGGGCGCGGGACTGAGGGAGACGACGTTTCTCTCCTGAAACGTTGTCTGAAGATTATTAGGCTGTGGTATCAACGCCGTATTGACAACGGTCGTGATCGAAGTAGCCGCCGAAGCGATCAACGGACTGGGTTCGCTGACCCTTGAGAGAACAGGGGGTCCGACGCATTGCAGAGGATGGGATATCGTCTCGTCAATCCTCCTCTTCTTGCAGGTCATTTCCAGAGAGACAGGTTGTCCACACGCGGCCTCTATCGGAGTGGAAGCTTTTCTCTTCGGGGATCCCGACCTCTCGACTCCTAAATCGAGCGGTTGAGTTTGAATGGCAGTAGCGATGCTTTGAGAATGAATTTGTTGACTGGTATGAGGGCTCGTACGATGCGCGGGATGAACGGCGCCGGGTCTCGAATTAGTCCCAGGTGGTGATCCGTGGTGAATAGGTGGCGGAGGTAACTTAGAAGCGGAAGACAACGACGCTCCGAAGCCCCTTGTGTCGTAAACCTGCCTACCGGCGGTACTGCTGTGCGCGGGAGGTGGTAGAGGAGCCGGAACTCCAAGATGATGAGAAACTTGCTGATAGGCAAGCGGAGAGCTGTTGGCCTTGGAATTGAGGGGTAGAACCGCCGGTAACGCAGGTTCCGGCGCCCTGCAGACCGGAGTACCGCTCATTATACCGGAATTAGGTTTTCCATAAATATGCTGAGGCGCAGGACTGCTAACTTTTAATTTAGACCCCGGCGAAGCCGCGTAATGTGACGTAGGCGAGGACGAAGGTGGATGAGGGTACGGATAAGCGCCCTTAGGCGTTCCGTACGGTATCCCAGGTTCGGGCCTGCTCAAATGTCTCGGTTCAGGCGGCGACGGATGAGGTGTCTGATGAGGATGTGGGGCGTGCGGTGACTGTCTGTTATGCGGATGCATAGGATGCCCGTGAGGACTAGGTAGCTGATTAGAACTCCTGTGATGACCCTGAGGAATTCCTTTCGCCACTTGAAGAGTCTCGTACATGGGATGGTGGGGACTCTGCGTAGGACTTTTGTACTCGTACTGCGTAGGGGGTTTGTGCTGTGGGGCGACGGGGTTCAGATAATGACCGGTGATCATTTTCGGACTCGAAGAATGAGACGAAGGAGGTTTGGCCAGTTCCCTACCCTCGTTCTTAACAATAACTGAGCTTTTATGATCCGACAAAAGTGGTGGCGGATTCGGAAGCATTTCTCTTCCGTGATGGTCCCTCTCCAACGTTCCCTGCATACTCTTAACACCCGATATCTGTTTGTGCTGATGCGGTTCCGCCTTTACTTTTATATCGTGCATATAAGAAGGCTGCTGCGGATACGTCGCGTAGCTAAACAGACTGACGTTAGGTTCGGCCTTGGGTAGAGGCTGGTGGGGAGGCCCGACACCCGGCGGCTGTTTTTCGTGGTGACCAGAAACCGGCAGCGACGATTTTTGCCCCCTAGAATGAGCCGGTGGGGGATACTCCACTTTAACAGGTACACTGGACGGCCGGGACACCTGAAACAATACCCGCATACGTTACAAGACATTCTATCGTACGATAAAACAGCAAATCGTGTAGATAATCAGAGCATCGAGTAGAAACATACCTGTTGCACGGTGGGCGAGGCCGAAACCGCGGCCGCGTAGTACGCGGCCCTTTGTTGCGCTGCCGCGTGTTCCCTGGCATCAGCCTGTCTCTGAAGTCGTTCAACGTGTTCCCTCTGTTCCCTGGCCTCGCGTTCGTCGCGTTCGCGTTGTTGCTGATGCTGATGCTGTTGATGCTGGTGTTGATGTTGTTGTTGCTGTTGGTGGTGGTGCTGCTGCTGCTGTTGCTGTTGCTGCTGCTGTTGCCTGTGATGTTGCTGCTGCTGCTGCTGTTGCTGTTGCTGAGCAACGGTAACGGGATGATGGGGCGCCCCGGCACCTACGGGGTGATGATGACCAGCGTGGGGTGGAAGGGCGAGATGACCTCCGTGCGACCTGTTACCAGGCGGTGGTAGGGTCTGCAGATCCCACGCCATCGTGCCCAGTTGCATACTTTTCTGCGAACCATAAGCCACCTACTTCAATCAATACTGCCGTTACATTTAACGCGAGGGTGAATGAATGACGTGCGGCGCCGCTGTCGTTAAATTGCGGAAGTAATTTTCGCATAATTTTGTATTCAACAACTCCTCCTCGACGACGGATGAAAAGAGAAAGAGAGCGCAAGTGAATCGCGTGTTTGCCCTCTCTCTTTCCCTCTACTCCATAATAAATATGCCAGTGAGTCACTCGCGAGTCGAAGGCGAAGGCGAGCGACTCTGTGTCTGTCGGATATACACAAGTGGACGTTGGAGAGAGATCAATTTTGCAGAATTGTATAAGCCCCGTGACAGGTGCTCCGTCTTGCGAGTTATATACCCCCGTTTCTCTGAATAGCTATATTATATTATACATAGGCATGAACCGAGTAAACGAATCTATACTCAACGTTGTACAGATAACGTATATTTGTCCGTTATACATATACCTTCTCTCTTCGACGGACGCGTCAGGTTGAATTGATAGCGTCTAGTTTCACATACGTACTACCTACCCACCTATACGAATATCTTAGCATACCTTAGCTTCGTACCTACGAGCATTAACAAGCCACAGCTGTTTTCATAATCTATAATGGGCGCACCGGACATTATTTATTTCATACATATTCCACGATGTAACGATCGGCGATAATTGCCGCGTGGGCAAAGAAATTGAATCAACTTTTTTTTTATTCCCCTTCAAATTTGAATTTGACAAAAACACGTTTCCACAGAGTTGAATAAAATCTATAATACCGTCGCTCTAATGTCAACGTCAATGTATACGTGGATGAGGTAACGTAGTTGCTCCTCGTATTATAATGCAGGCACGTTAAATATCCATTAGCGTTAAGCGTCTAATTATAACAGGAAAGATTACTGTGTTAATGTTCACATAGCTGTCAATGACGGTCCGTGGTCTACATACGTGACTGTTCAAGTATTTACTTCGCGGTGACGTCATCTGACATTATACGATCCATACACTCTCCTATCAACAAATATGCCGACAAATATCATCAAGAACAATCTGAATTCCATTGAACAAAAATGACAACGTATGTACAGACATGGAAAGACTCATTTGCAACTATAATTTGACCTTGAACATATTCGCGTATTCTATTGAACGAAGAAGAGAGGAGGAGAAGAAAAAAAGAATTGTGAACGCGCGATACGAGATATCTGGCAACCGTAATCGATTTATCTTCGTAGGAATTCGTATACCAATCTACGTCTATACATACGATACGCTTCTGGAAACGAGAGTATTACCTTGGGGGCATGGTTTAATGAATTATTTATACGACGGAGTCTGCAAGATTTATATATACATATATATACCTTGATCGTGAAGAGTGTGGGTTCTGAGGGTTTACGAGAGAACTCTGAGCCGTGTGTATATGTACAGCATACCCGGTAACAAGAAAACGGTGACGCACGGACCCCTCGCGGAAACGAAATAATAGAGGGGTTGGTAACCTTGGATCGATGTCTGTCCCCAAACCCCCGTGAACCGCGCCCTCGCGGAACCCTCGCAACGTTTGCGAATCCGTTCATTACTCTTCCTCCTCTCCCCCTCCCACCGACGAGCTTATAAAAAGTAGTAGAATCAACGTTCCCAACCCGTCACAATTTCTTATCACCCTTTTTTCGACTTTCCATAGATCAGCGTACCTACAGCCAAAGTCGTCGGATTTATTTGTTTAATTGATCAGGTGTTTTGGGTAATCGACGTTTACATAGTTGATTTTACTTTGTCCGAAGCGAACCTTTCCGAGACCCTATAGCGGTTTTTATACCTATACCGCAGCTAATGAAATTCTCGGGCAGGTGAATCACGAGGAATTTAACAAACGCGGCCGTGACTCATTCTGCGGAAGGGTCGTGGTCGTCGGAATCACCATTTGCCCGTATACCCATGTATGTTATATTAGGTATATATTGTATATACTTGCACGCAAACTACATACTGCAGCGCGCTCCACTTATCCGATAACATTAATTTTATCCCGTCGTTAAAATAATATAACGCGACGACGACGGTAGTCAACGAGATGGGAAAAACACACCGTGAATCACCTGCCGCGGTTTGATGAACTTTTGATATACAACGATTAAAAACATAATCTTTACTATATACACAGAAATTCACACTCATAGAAAAGGAAATTTTTATCGATTAGAATTCATTACAGATTAGTTATTGTCCCGAGTTTCTATGAAACAAAGTTCAAATCAAGTGTTCGAATCGTTGGATCGTTTAACAAGATATCGCGGAATGCTATGTCAACCGTTTATTGAATAACTTTGTCGAGATTATATCTGTATACGTGTCAGCTATCTTTATCGCTTTCTGGTATCTCGAAAGACGAGAAGTCGGTAGTTACAGAGAAAATAGTATACCGCAACGTCAACACTTTGCGGAGAATCTTCCGAGAGGATATCAAACATGTAACGTCACAAGGGGGGAGGCGGTATGAAAAAAAAAATAGTGCTTCATATAGTGAACGAAAAGAAACGGTATCTTAATTTCCGATTCTATATACAGTGAAACACGGTATGTAATACATAATATGTAATATGTAATAATTAATGAGATATCGTGACGGAAGCAAGCACTTACACAAATTCACCGCATATCTATTTTCATTCCCTTTATCGTTTACCCACCTACCGCAAGTAGGTACCGCAGATAACAAGTAGCGATAAGAGATAGAGAGAGAGAAAACTGTATCAGCACATTAAGCGTTACGTCACTCGTTCCACTTTATCCTCCAGCCGTCGTCGTAATTAATATTAAAACACGTTCAATCGGGATATCATTCATCGAATTACGGAAAATGGAAAAAATGGGGAAAATCAGAGAAGAATTACGCTTATGAAAGCTGTTAGGACGGAAGTGGTGAACCTGGTAGTTTTACCCAAACGAAATCGGAAAACCACAATTGTCTGCGAAACTTGAATCACTCTTCTTCTCGCTCTATTTCCATCGTATATAACGCGGTTTAACGCAATTATATATATACATATATATATATTGTATATATATATAACCGAGAATTCGTTATGTTGCGAGTAGGTATATACCTACATAAAAAGATACCAGAAATGTGTCACAAACTCTGGATCGTAAAGTTTCCTTTGTTCTCGGCAACAAATCCACTTACTCCGATTGGCTACGTATACTATACAGTGTGACAAGTCTGTATCCCGTACAAAAATGTGTGTAGCTAACAAAACGCGAAAAGGAATAAAAGATAGCCGAGTCTGGTATGAAAGCGCATGCGTTACTCAGAGCCAGAGAGGATCCTCGTCGCGAATACCTCGTAAATATCAGGTCTGCCGCATTCCTAAGAACTAAACTAAAACCCGACTAACTGCTGGTTTTGCTGCTGCTCGAAGAGACCGGAGAGTCATGCCAACCTGCAACAACCCCGTTATAATGGACTCGGCATGCATTCACTTGCTCCAAACTCCCCGAGGACTTGGACTAAAGGGGGAATAATAAAAAGAAGAGACCGACAAACCCATCCACTGCCTTCTTCGAACGAAATAAAATGAGAAAAAAGAAAAACTGTGCGAAATACATACGACCTCCCACAATTTTTGCAAACACTGTGAAAGATGAAATAAGAAAACTGTTAAAAATATCTTGAAATTTCATATTTGTGTCTTAATATTGAAAAAAAAAATACCGAATTTTGACTCACTGTATGTCAATATCGATATGGTTCTATTAAATCTATGAAACTGTTTTGGAGATAGGTATTCCAGTCAATTATCAACAGTCCATCCAATTAAAAGCGTGAAATTTTCATTTTTTTGTCAATTCTGCAATATTTTATGATCCGATTCGGCAATTATTGTAGCCTTGGAAACCCATTTTTTTAATGAAAAATTATCATAAATTTTCAAATTATATATGAGTATTCAGCCGAATTTTCACAGAACATTTTTTATATCAAATTTAGTATAAACTTGGCTATGAAATTTTCTAATGATTTTGAATTTTCAATACCTATACAAAAAGTATATGTTAATTGTTTGCATTACAGAAATTTCTAACATTTTATCGTCATCATTCGATTGCACTTTTCTTTGCGTGCGTAGAGCAAAACGGTCGTCTAGATCCGAAGGCGTTTCCCTCGTTCTTTAATCCATTGTTGACCCAAAAGGGTCCGGCTCACAGTTTTCGGCAATCTAATCCCCGGTTCAACGTTCGACCCCTCTCGCTTCTCTAATTCGAACAGTTTATGTGACCTTCGACGGTCCCCTTATCCGTTGTCTCGAATAACTTTGATATTCCTCGAGATAGATGCCCACCCCGGCTCCCTGATCTCTAGCGACACGTGTTCAACGAGCTTAAATTACTTGGCACGAAAGCTTTGATCTCCCTTCCCCCCCCCCCTCAAACCGGTAATTGGACGAGCCAGCTCGACCGTATCATACTGGGCGTTGGTTCGTTCAACTTCCGGTTCTCGAAACTTGACGAACGATTTACTCGAACTTGTAATTACAAGATATAAAAACTCGTGAATGCCACGTGCGTGGAGAATTACGGTTTTTTCTTCATCTTCGTGCTCCAATAAATCCGATCAATCGACCTGGTTCTGGGTTCAAGGAGGTGACGTGCCAAGGTGGAATTATTAGTACATACTAGAGTCTCGGTTCCTATAACGCAGGTTTATAAATATATCGAAAGGCCTGCAGTAACAAAAGGGAAGAAAAACGCGAAACCCTACTCCGAGGCTGTGCCAAAGCGTCAAGGTCATGTCGACAATTGGTTAAAGAAGAAAACAAAATTGTGTTTCTTTTGGCTTCTTACTTTTTATCGACTCTCGATTGTAGATATAAAACATCAATCACCGTTCCACTTATAAGATTACTTCCAGGTAGGTAATATCATTAATAAACCCACGATTGATCTAATAATAGCCGGATATCGTAAAACCGTGCGAGAGATTAACGAGGTGGTTCCAGCCAGTCACTACATCGCACCGGGTTGTTCCGATAAAAATTATTATGCCTCTGACTCTACACCAGCCGTCGTCTTCCGTCCTGTGTAAGATTAGTTCCAGCTGCGTAGTTGCTACTAAAGTTTCTAGATAACGTCGTCGCCCAATTTACAATACCTATAATACACCGAGCAATAGCCTCGACGCTAAGCGTTGTGGGAATATAGGAAGTGTAAGAAAGAGAAAGCGCGCTCCCAGTTAACAACTAGCCCACGAAGAAAAGCAAAGACTCTGAACTACAAGTTCTAAGTTTGTATCTCTTATTCGGTATCAAAACTTGCGCGAAATAAAGTTAATTTTACAAATCCGAGTACCGTGATATCACAGAGTCGTTTTCATCGTTAATTTATGCCACCAGTCGTTTCAAACTTCTCTACTGTAACCAACCACCACCAGCTAAACTCATTCTCCGCTGAAGCGAACTTCAAGGACTTTCGGATTGCCTGTTGTCGTCGGATAGATTTACGGATCGCATATACTGCAGTGTTAACCTTCGTAGTTGTGTATTGCGAGCAGGATGCTTATCCGAAACGAAGTAGACCGAGAGCATTTCAAGCTCTGCGAAATGGGTATGGATTGCGGGTTTACAACCTCAGAGCAGGTATTTGCGCGTCCGAGCTGCAGAATAATTTCACCATAGTGGCAATTATGATGAGTAAAAAAAATCCCAGACTATTCCAGACGAAATTATAATTTTTCCCACACTGAAACTCGGACGAGTTGGTAGTTATTTTGTAATTTATACAAGTTTTGTTACTATTTTCATTGATTAAGATTTTTTAATCCCGATTATCCCTGACCAGAGGTCATCGTGTTGACCTTGAATCGCCCCAAGGACGAGCATTAAAGACCGCAAAATTCTTTGATATTATATGTACTATAACAGAATTCCTTTCGGTAGTAGAATTTTCTCGATATACGCGTACAGCTAATTATAGTCGTATCCTCGACGGTTCTGAACGACGTGTTGACACGTATTTACGATCCTGGTCTATAAAAACCCGTTGTAAATTGCTCACGAGTCAACCAACTTACTCGGGCATAATAAGTAACTGTGAGAAATATCTCGCGTATATACTCTTTCACAAATTACACAGGCGGCACTTTTTCCTCATTCTCACCGGATCATACGCTGCACACGAGCCTTCGGGTCTCTTTCTCTCTTGATAAATTAGAACCGATTACAGGGTCAAATAAGTTCCAAGAACTTTCACCTGCACGATCCACATACGTTCGAAAGTGAAGATGAAAAATAAATATCTGTGCCCACTGACTCACCTTTTGATGGGCCAGCCTTAAGGATTCTTCAAAATGTTTATGGACAGCCTGCTGCTCAGCAGCCTTTTGTTTTTCGGCTCTTTCTCTCTCCCGTTCTCGTTCCATTCTTGATTCTCTGTCTCCCCTTTCTCTTTCCCTTTCTCTTTCTCTATCTCGGACCTCAGACTCACGCCTGTCTCTGTAATTAGACGAAAGAAAAGAAAAACAAGGTTAATATTGTGTCTTGGAGAGGAATTATTCAAGATTAAAAAGAAAAACACACTTGCGAGTTTTTTTTTCACCCTCCTTATCAAGAATTCCGATTAAGACTCATATCGCGAAATGCGGAAGTTCTCATTAATTATAATAATCAGCTGCCACCGCACCGCGATTCGAATATTCAAATCAGCTCAGTTAACTAATTTAACTAATGAACGTAGTCACGTGTTGTGGTTGGATAATAGATTCCAATTTCCAAGCTACTTGAAAAGTTTCTACAGTAATCCGTGACTGATGACAAATCGCGTTATCTCATTTAATTGACGCGTCTCATCCAAGAATCTCGAACAATCAAAAGAAAAAGAAAAGAAAAAAGTTCACATGACAACAAAACAAGGTACAAAGAGCTCGAGAGATTACATACATATACTCATGCTTCGTCATTGTCATGTTTTTCCTCTTTTTCCTTCTTCCCTTAACCACATTATCTCGGCGTGTGATTATCATATACAGATTAGATTTCTCAGTAATCAATAAACACTCGGAAAATAATCTTTATCCTCACCACGTGATTATTACAAACTGATAATACATCGTTGACGGTTCACATAATCGGGTTTATTTCATGAAATCGCTTGTGAATAGAATTTTTGGAAATATCAGCCCCAGTGATCAGACGATACGTGATGTCAATCACGCAGTTTATAATTATAACGATATTCTTTCGTGCCAGTTGACCACGTGACACTATATCAAATCCCAAGAGAGTTTTATTATCGCGGTGATAAGGAGGCTGGTCACTGCAATTGCTGATAACCTCTGTTTGCTGAAACAACATAAGCCGTATGTGATCGGAATACGTTGTGTTCCTATCGACGTGTGAAGACGAGATTGTGGATGAGTTAAATATTTTCTTTCTTTTTTCTTCTTCTACTTCCCGGTATTCTTACGTTCTGTGTACAAACATGCGAAATACATACTACAAATGAGACCCAACGTGGACGATTCTTCAGCCTTGAGATTCTCGCAGCAAAGATAATAATACAGACTTGTCCACAACAATAACAAGATTCGTATTTACCAAATCGATACATGAATACAAAATCATGTTTACAAACGATCCGTGAGAACGGAAGTAAAAATATTGCGTCAATACATCATCACAGCTGTAGCTCATAGTATTGTCATTGTTAATCAAATTTCAGGACAAAAATAAGGAGGAATAAACTAAAGAAATTATAATATCGTTAAAAAATTTAAGAATGTCTGGGTTTTTCTCGCTAATTGATCGCGAATCGCGAATCTATTTTATTAATGTAAGGCGACGGATCCCTTCATGACCTAGATATAAACTCGTGATTCTTTTTTTCTTCTCTCCACTTTACACAGTATATAAACATCTCTAATGTTATAATGGAAAAGATTAATGACCATTGGAGATAAGGTTGCGAAGGAGCATCGCTACGTTCTTTTATAATCTCCGACTGCAATTACAGTATATATAAATGTATGTATGAACTGTAAGGAGTATGATAAATTATGCGATAACTGTGATTCAAAAAATTTTCCAACACACGCCACGCAGACCTCACAAATTACGTAACACATATCGAAGAGACACGTGTGCGTCTACACGGATTCCAGAAGTCATCGCCGCGAAGCGAACGACCGACTCGACTTGACTTGACTTTATCGTTTCACGCACCCGTTTATTACACGATCGAGTTGCGTTGCGCAACAGCTGTTATAACACAACCTATGCAAACCTTACGTATATAAATAAATTCCCATCCAGGCGATAATACAATCGGTGAAAAAAATTTCCGCTAAGAAGAAAAAAAAAAAAAGAACGTTACAAACACACGTTATTATACGTTCCCCGCAAAATCCGTATCATTGATTGATGAGGCGGCTTACGGCGGTCGCGTTGCTCTACGAACGATGAATGGAACTCCGAATGGGGTTGAGAGTGGAGACAGAGAGAAAGGATAGAAGCGAGGGGTGAAGTGAGTTACGGTACAGGCAGTCAGGCGGGCGGGCGTTCTTCTTTCTTCTTTCTTCTCTCTCTCTCTCTCTATTTTTCAAAGCGTGGCCTCGCCGAAGAACGTAAACCCGGATAATGGGAAGAACCGACAGAGAAGAGCGAGGAACATAATCACCCGTGAGTCAGAAACGACCCTTCGACCAACCTGACCCGTTCTAACCACTGCAACGTTCGTTCGCCATCTTGCCTGATCGTCGGTCTGTTTCTTCTCATACATACCCCACCTTCCACCACCCTCCTCTTCCCTGCTTGTTCGACACTTTACAGACTCTGCGTCGTACGATGCCGCCTTTTTTTTTTGCTGCCTCTTCCTCTCTTCTTCCCGGTAACTAAAGTGGGATACTCCCATGTAAGCCGCTTCCTCGCTAGACGTGAGCTACTGCTATGGATACTAGCGCTTCATTTTCTCATCATTAAATTTATCCCTTGAACTTCTATGAGACACAAAAACAGTCACGTTGGTTTTAGAATAATTAATCCACATCCTCGAGGAACAAGGAATAAATGGCAAGAAAAATTACATCAGACTGTAATTTAAATCACAGGAAATTCGATAAACCCTCGCCTATGGTGTAACAATTATAGAATTACTCGTCATTTGTTCGCATCCTGTTACATATATAATATACGATATTGTGACAATGTCAATATCCGCGTATCGTGTAAATATAGCCTCATCACACAGATCGACCGACAATTTTCATCGCAGCAGGCGTCTTGTTGGGTAATCGCCCGATAGACGACCGTCGTTACATGGAGATGTTATTTTCAAATCAGGTTATTGATAATTATAATAGGTCAGAGTTTATCTGTAAATATACGATATACAGATAGAACCGCGTAAACGGAAGTTGATTAAATCCTGCATTGTGTGTATCCTTTTGTCCGAGTTACGAGGAATAGAAATAGAATCCGTATTGAATTATACGAAAGTAAATTTACTTTTCGCAAATATGAAATTCTACGAACGTGACGTTATTATCGAACTACTATCAGATACCAGAATCGTCATTCATCATCCGTAGTAATCGATGTAACGCAATAACGTCCTTCTTCCACATTCCTTACTTCGGTCAATCAGTGTTCTGATTAAATACATGGCGTGACGGCAGGCAGCGACAACACTTCCCGGAAACACGGCCTGGGTCCGAGTCAACGGTTTCGAAAGCAAACCCTGCACGCGAGCCACTCTACCTATAGAACGCTAAGAAGACACCGAGGAAGAAGATGAAACGGAATTTTATTCCGAAGATAAAAGAAAGAAGAAGATATTTCCTTCAATTTCTGACACTTAATCCCAAATTTATTTAGGGTTCCTTGACCTTCCGTCACTCTACACACAAGATGAGTAAATATACTTGATTCCTTTTTTCTTACGCAATACGAAGCTAGCAGGTAGCTTCTCGAAATACGGTCACTGTGGTCAACGTGTGTGAGAAACACTTATGAATAATAACAATATTTAAAAAAAAAGAAAGGAAACGGGAAGTGACGTCAAGGAAAGTATGAGGGATTTATTGTTTTCCTGTTATTCGAGGAAAAGAAGAGTTGCTTTTCACGTCAAAGTATTTATTGACGGCATGTCAAGACCCCACACGATTTCATTCCGCACGATTTAAAAATGAATAATAATCCTCTAAATCAATTCACATTCGATTCGTCGTCAGACTTGAATACGCAGCAAACTTGTTTTCCGAGTAAAAATCGCGAAAGGATGCTTAAACCCGATTTATATTCCAAAAAAGAAAAAGAAACAAAAAAACCAGTATATTATTAGACAACCCATAAACCTTCCCTGCCACGTGTCCTTGTGGGTCTCACGGCTCGACCACACCGACCGAGAGGAAGTCGTACTTGAATTATATCACGAAGCGGTATGTAGTAACTGCCATAACACCGTCACGAATACAGTCATCAACAATGCGGATAGTTTATTGCCTCCTATATCCGATATGGTCATAAATACCTAGATTTCAACGTCCAGGCTATCAAAGACGATGACATGTGCCAGTTGGCGTACACTGAACCGGTAATTCAAAGACAGGCGGACAGCGATATAGTCGTACAGTTACGCAAGAGTGAGACACGAGAGGAGGATATATAACAGAGGAAGCTAATGAGCTATAAAAAAAAAAATCGCGTGGATATCCCTTCTCTCTGTAGTCTCGAAATCATTCGCTAATATTTTGTCTTTCTTCTCGGTATTTGAAACACGTAGTAGAGTAAGAAAAAAAAAAGAATCACCTGTGGGAGTTTCACCAGTTTAATTCTATAACAAACATATCCTACCGCGGAATGAGAAATCTATCAAAAAACAAAAAAAAAAAACTAATGATTCAGGTTGTTTTACAACCGCAACAGGTATGAATTTCATCGAGTAAGCCTCATTTTTTTATTTATTTCTCTTGCTTCGGTCGAAGAACGCGATCGTGCACAGATTTATACCCGTACATGAAGCAGACATCGTCGTGACTCACGTTCGGAATCAGGTGTCCTTGGACAGCGAGAAAATATCAAACATCAGAGTAAGCTCGATGTGACAGAAAAAAAAAGACGATCTAAATTCATCGACGTGCGATGTCGTGTCGGAAGAATATAAATAACCACGCGGTTTACTTGCTGTGTCCCCCCACGAACAAAAGAAAAAAAATATTCAGAACCATAGCCACTCGAAAAATTGTGATAACAGCCGTACCGTTAGTTCGGAGATAATGAATAGGAGATACGCGTCTCGGTTCAAGAAGTTATCGTATAACTTTTACGCAACTAGGTATATAGGTTTCGGGAAGGCGGGCAGATCGCCACGATTGACGTATCGCTCGTGTGTGTGTGAAAATGTGTTTTTAAAGATCCGAATAAATATAATAAGATATATATATATTTTTTATTCATCATATCGTTAGACTATCGCGACTAACGCGATAATAAATTTCCGAGAGTGGTACGCGCAGTCCCTGTGCCAACGAATTCGCGTCATCGACTCTACAATCCGAACGTACTCGATTGACCCAGATTTGAAGATTTCTGTGCGACACCTCGGAAGCTGGATCGAAGGAACAAATTGAAACCGATGGGAAGTGGCCTCGCGATCATCCTCCTCGCCGCCGCCTGTGCCTCGTCTTCGGTCACTTTCGGAGGGTAATTTGGCCCGCGAGAGTCTAAAGAACCTGAGAATAAGATTCAGAGATATATTTGCGTCTCTGATTCAACGACGCCGACGCTGCGGCGACCCCTGGACCGAGAGAGTCTCTGCACCGACCGCGTTGTAAAAAGCAAACGGACAAACACGACGAGGTGCATGCGCGTGCGCCCGGTCTGCGAGAGAGATACGTGTATAAATCTATTTGCAAGTCATATTATTATTGCGGCGCAGCACACCGCACGCGATCTACATAGGTACACACGCTCGGCGTGGACACAACAAAGAGATATACTGTAATTACACGTTTCCACAAGGCAGACGAGTTCGTCACTCGGGCAACATGGAGTAGAGAAAGAGATGGAAATTGAGCAATTAATTATTAAACACCAGAGTTGTTGACACCAAGCCATCCAGGATTACGTGATTATCGACGAAACAAGTGTTTCGAAATACGTGCCGGATCATCGATAGGATAAGGGAATCAAACTTATCAACCTTGGACGACCTTGGGGGACAGGCTCGACGCTTTTTTCGCTCGATTCAAATGTTTTAGATCCTACATGAAAAGAGGGGACACTTGTCCCGTGGCTATTACGACTCTCTCGTTCTCGTTCTCTGGACAATCAGTCACAGAAGGGAGCATTGTGCGCCGAGGCAAGACCCCGGGGTTCAGGTAGACGGGCCCAGTCGCTGGTAGGTAAGTCGAACAAAGGGAACGAGACGAGTCCCAGGGGTGAGAGCGGGCAGGCGGGCGGGGCCCTCCTTCGTCGTAGGCCGTGCCTTTGTACAATAAGCGTATAAGGGAAACGTGAAAAGAAGAGAAAAAAAAAAAATAGAATCTATACAATGTATCCGGGCAAGGAGGCCTAAAAGCGAACAGTTTTCACTCACACACACAAACCTTACAGACCTTTTCTCGAATCTCAGACCTGATTAACCGCATTGTTAAACGATCGGGGGAATTCCTCTACCTGAATGACCTTGAGGCTCTCTCATTCCTCCAAACGCTTCGAAGATAAGAGATAAAACTTTTTGTTTCGTTCACCTTGTGGCGGCGAAAAAGGGGAATAAAGATACGCGGTTTGCTTACAGGGCTAACGTGTTGTTAGAACTCGTTGAATCCGGTATAAAGTTTGACTGTTGAACGGAAATGTGGTGATGCTGATACGCGGCTGCTTGGCCAGGGCCACCGCCGCCTCCGCCGCCCGGCATCAAGTTGTAAGGTTGATAAAGCAGCTGAGGTTGTGACTGCGTGCTGGCGCCCAGCAGCTGGGTTTGTACCTGCGGATGATTTCCCTGCGTGGCAGTTTGCGGACTCGCTGGCAGCACCGCCATAGCCGCACCTCCTAGCACTGGTGGCATACTTCCAGGATTGACGCGTACCACTTGAACATTATTTCACACGCGGTTGTATCTACAAACCGCATTTCACACTGTCCTCAACGAACTACCTTTTATCCTTCACCAATCGCGAAACTTGCTCCTTTATTACGCGGATCGAGCGTCGAATATAATAAAAAAATTGTACCTTTCACTTCAACGACATCCTTTTACTCCGGGCGTTATATTCAACGCCAGTCACACACACCACACTGTTACCGTTATTAAGATTCTTTTGTTCTCCTTTGTACCGTCACGTCGAATAATAAAGAGCTTATGGAGAAAAAACAAAAGAAAAAAAAAACGAACAGTAAGGAAAATTAAGTTTCCTATCACCTTGTTGCTTGCAATAATTGACTGAATCAATTTGAGTCGAGTTGAAAATATTCGAGTCGATCGTATCCAACACTGAAATCCTTCGAGGTCGAAACGGCAGTGATATATGACGATATAAGTGGCGTGAGAGATGAAAAATAAAATAAAAACTATTCACACAAATCACTCAACTTTTCCCACTTTGCATGAATTATCGTTATCGTTATCGTTATTATTCTTGAATCACTTAACTAGGATACCGGGTGTTTAATATAAATCGCCGATAAATGGGTCAATTGAAAAAGTCGCTAGATCGTATAGCGCCGTCGCGACAGACACCAAGCCACGTCAAAGGCCGCTACACTACTGCGGCCACCGGGGCTATCCCCCACCACCGACGAACCGAGTCCCTGCTCCCTGCCCGAGCCAGACCGAGCGAGCCTCCGCAAACCGGGAGAGTACATTTCCCCTCCGCGTGTTCGAGCCGTGCTCTCTCCCTCCCTTCCCTTCCCGTCCCATTGCGACCCTTCTTCTCGTTCCTTATACTCTTCTAGAATCTCGATCCCTTCCCGACTCCCGAGAACGCCGACGCCGACGCCGACGCCGACGCCGTCGCTCCCCGTGACCGAAGGCGACCGACAACCGTCCGGCCAACTCAAGCACAACGCGGCAAAAAAATAATACCCCGACCCATTCGTTCGTTCGTTCGTTCGTTTGTTCGCTGTGGCTGCAGCAGCGACCGTGCAAAGGATTGAGCGAGCGAGAAAGAGTAGAGAGAGAGAGAAAGAGGAAGGCTGGTTTTGTGCCGTTGTAGGCTGTATTGGGGAGGAGAACCCCGCCATACACTACGCGGGTATACGTCATACGTTCGAGTTATACCGTGATGCAGTTGCCGTGTGCGTGAGACCTGCGCTCGCACCACGGCACCAATACCAACACTCACTAGCAGGGGGCGACGGAGGCTCGCGTATTCGTGCAGGAGGAATGGAATGTCGGAAGACCTCTCCGGCGAGGTAGGTATGCCCTTCGCCAGGTTCTCGTTTATTGACTCGCTCTTTCCCGCTGCGTGGTTGCACTTTCGGCATTACGTAAAGCCGGCATTTTTCAACTACCATTGCCCACCTTATTTATACACGCTTGGGCTTATGCTAATAAATGAGCTGTGGGAAACGGTTCGTCATATCGGAATTTCACCGTCTCCCCCATTCCGTAATTACGATTGCTATTTCCGGCGACGTTGCGCCACGTGTTTTTATCCTTCTCCTTCTCCTTCTCCTTCTTCTTCCTTTACTTCTCGTCCCCCTGCGAGGCTCGCTCCAGTATCCGACAATCAAGAGACTGAAAACCTCGTTTAAGAATGTAAATAAACAAGGTGAATACTGGTCATATTATAAGTTGTTGGCAAGATGGCCGATTAAATACTATAATGCGTATTATGCGTCACACAGCACGCATTTATAATGAATGAATGAAAATGATCGAGCGTCAGGCGTGACCTTGGAGACATCGGCTCTCCGATAAACGAATATTGGCAATGATGAAAAACTAATTTGTTATCATGTCTGCAAAATGAGTGATACCGATAACGTATATTGCTTACTTGATTTCAAAACAAGAAAAGAATTTAACGATCTCTTGTGTGCATAATTAAGATAACGAAAAATGAACGTCAAACGTTCCGTAGTGAATCGTGAAACGATACAATGACGAACGCGTACCGCGTTAATTTGACTAGAATTCCGTTTACATATATGGATTTTCTGTAACGTTTCGCAAATACCGAACGGGCGTCAACCGGCGGCCTTGAACGCGGCTAGTATCCCCGGCGCGTACCAACACACCGTAAAATGTGCACGTTGGCCCGACACAAAAGCCAGCCAGACACATGTACCTGTTCATCCGCGTATAACGCAAGAGATTATAACCGCACACCGATCCCACGTCCGTGTGTCGGAGCTACCGAGTTGTTTGCGCAACCCCGCGTATTGATTATATCTGGCAACACGACCCCTCTGCCGGCGGAATAGCCTCGCAAGCGTATATCGGAGTCATCCTCAAAGGAAGAGGGACCTAGTCGGCCACCGCCGCAACTACGAAGGTCGGTGGAGGCTATCCGGGGACGCGCTATATCTATACGTTTAGTCACATGCCGAGAGAGTTTACCCCGACTCGGCTCAACCCGGGGTATTGTTTTGTCTCGTCCTACGCGGGCTCACCCTCACCTTCCGGGTCGTCCCCGCCTCTACCTCAACCTATATACAGTACGTATAGCTGTACGTGAGTGCCGAGCCGCGTGTGCGTCAGACGGAAAGAGGAAGAGAATTACGCTCGCCGTCGCGATTAGTGGCTCGATTCACTTTGCACGGATTTCGGTTCCTTTGATTTTATTGTCCGCGGGTCGTTGCACCGTTCGCTTATTAGCCTGGCCGAGGTAGCAGAGGTCGCGATTTCGTCGACGATACGAGTAAAACCTCTGAATAGAAAAGGAAATGGGGATTCGATGGAACGACTGAGAAGATAAAAAGAAATAGTCTCGAGAGAAAGGCCAGGCGTCGTCTGCACGGCAGGAAACACGTACGGTGCAACAAATAGTAATAATAAAACGGATTCCCTATTGCCTCGCCCGTTGCTATCCTTCCCATGTGCACCTATGCGATGTAGGTACGTGCATCTGACGCGATCGACGCAAACGTGGCAACGATATTCGAAATACAAAATAGCCCTGTCCCTTACGTACACACGAGAGAGGTGGATATACATATAATAACCGCTTGCCGCGAGTTGCGAGTTGTAACACTCGCAGCATGAGGTCACGTGGCGATGGCGGCCATCTTGCGAATAACGATCCATCTGCCCCGCGGTGGCCCGCCGAAGTCGATCTCACCGCCTCTCCGTCTCTCCGTCTCTCCGTGTGTCCGTGTGTCGGCGTATTCACGTACCTACATCGTCGGGTTGCAACAACGGTACGAACTGCCACGGTGTGTTTCAAGTATAGTACCAGACCACACGCGTGTTGGTTGGAGCGAGTTTGCGGCGTATGCAGATTGCGCTAACGCCTCGCGCAAGAAGCGGGGACGCCGACCTCGTCGGGGCGAGGGAGGAGGAAAGTCGACTGCTGACGGTTAGTTTAAAAACAAATCGCAAAATTTGTCGCAATCTCGTTGATATCTCGCGAGCGTCTGGTGTTTATTGTTTGCGATATTTACAATTGGCATAGGAGGACGTTCCGTTAACTACGTAATTTCTCTCTCGCGGTACTTAGTCAGTGTACATATTTACGTCGCTCCCGATTACAGCTGACCTTATCGCAGCTGGTGTGTTGCCGCTGTCTCTGCAATATTTATGCCACATGCATACATAAAAGCGTAGGATGTTGCATTCGTGCATAAATATTATGTGTACAATAAACGAGTTTAACACTCGTTTTATACCTGTGGGAGTGTATAAGCGCCTTTCCTCCCACCACGGCATCTGCAAAATTGATCCCTTACTAGCATAGCTTGTTATTTGCGATTCGTGGAAAGAAAACGATATCGCAGTAGGTGCTTCCTTCCCCTTACAGTCTTTACTCGGCGCTCGTGCTCCGGTTCAAGGTCAAAGTAAAAATAGATCCAATCCTATTATACCTCTATTTCGTAAAGAGCGGAGAAAAAAAAATATCGCGGCGTTAAAAACCGGTTTATATCAGTCGGTACGCGCAGACCCGCATCATTCGGCCTCCGATTCGAGGTAAGGAGGTAAAAACGTTTATCGGTTATGACTTTCCGCGAGTGTTATACTTACACTGTGCCGAGCGGAAGATTCGAGTTCTACGGCACATAACACAGACTCCAGGTGTGTAACTCACCCAGTGTGTGTACGCCCGTACATACATACATACCGTGGCTTCGAGTCAAGAATAGTGCAAGTATTATTTCCCCACCGCGTTCAGTTTCAGTCCGCAGGCTATGTACCTTTGGGTGTATAAATACACAATGCAAACTGGCTGTGGTATACCCAGACCGTTTTTACATCGACTGTGACTATTCAACTCTTCCTTTTAACCCTGTATCTATACACACAGCGGTTGTAGCACTTACGGTGTCTTTAATAAGACGCGCCACGATAGATGGTTTGAAAATAACTCTTTCGTATCTAGAAACCCCGTGACCTCTGCCAAGGTCACTTGCTCAAAACTGTGCGATACACGAATCGGACGATACACTGCAGCAGGAATTCGATCCGTTGACAAGAGAACGGGTCGACTGTAAGCCAGCACATCCAAACGTGTGTAGCGTATAAATAAAAAAAAAGTAACTCGCACGAAACAGGCATGATGACCTTTACTGCAGCACCGGGCCGAAAGAGAACGTGGGAGGTTGTGTGGCTGTGGCATACAGCCATACACGTTTGATAGTTCCTAGTCCTCGGTGCTGCAGTGTGCACGCTCGCACATGGCGACGGGTGCCATGCCCTTCCCCTCCCTTCACGTTCTCGTCGGCCTCACCCTAGTCGCTTCGCTCCACTCCACTCCGCTCCACTCCGCTCCGCTCCTGGCCCCGTCCCCTGTAACATGCACACTCTCGCTGGTCGCGCGGAGGATGAATGCAGGTCGTACCGGAGTCCGGAGGGCCGTGCACCGTGATCAACGCAGTGGGAGTGTGCGCGGGGTGAAGGAGGGGGGGACGTTGCAGTCGAGCGCCGACGGAGACGGAGACGGAGGAGGTCAAAGGCCTTCGCTTCATTCCGCGTTGTGTGCCGCTACGACCACATGCGCACGGGGAGAGGAGGAACTAACGCGTGCATTGGTGGGCTTTGGCTACTCGCTCGCTCTAAAGACGGAGACGGAGGCAATGGCTGCGGCGTGCGAGACTGCGAGTGTCGACTGTCGAGTGGAGAGACGTATTCGTCATTAATGTATTCTACACACATATTTTGAACGCGCGTGGTCGTGTTTTGAACGCTTCTTTTCTCCCACTCCGACTCCCACTCCCAGTCTCATTGTCAGTCTATTGGTTTTATACTTGACTGCTGTTAGAGGACACACGATGATAGCTCGTGATGCGATCGTATAGAATCGACGCGCCTACGGCGAGAACGTAATTCGAGGGAATTATGACCTAATAGTAATACACGAGACAAACAATTACGTAGATTTTATTTTGATACACAGCCTACACGGGGTGTAGAAATTTATCAACCCAATAAACAATCGACTGCGTCGTCGAGTGATTAATTATCAAGTAAATTTTCATTCTCTTTTTTCTTTCTTCCTCTTGTGCTTTGGTATCGTAAATTGTAAATTGTAAATTGTAAATTAAGAGCCGTGGCAATAAAATCACGCTATTATTATGTTAATTCTCGGTATACGTATAATCGCGTCGTTCATTTAGCGGTCCGTTGTTGCATAGGTAATTTAACAGCCCGTATTATTCCTAGTAATCGGGTAAATGGGTCGCGATCACTTACTGCATCAACGGGTTCAAAGTGGCTCCAGATGTCGGTGCGATGTTTAACAGGCATAACGTGCAGTCTCGAGTATAATAAGATGCTATATACCTAGCATTACGAGTACAATTTTGAAAACGCGACATTGCTAGATCAACGATTATACAGCCATCGCGGCAAACGCTAGTGACCTCTGCTCTACATCCTGGCTTGTTTTATCAGCAAATATTTTCTCAACCCATGTACGGTGTCAGTGTAATATAACGCTAAACTCACGCCACACTCGTGTGCACGATAAATATAATATAGCTTCGTTATTATCATTAGTACGCGGTTATCGTTATCGCCTCCTTTTATCGTTATCGTCATCAATGAAAGAGAAAAAAAAACCCAACGTACGACTGCAATGTTTAATGACAGCTGCTTCATGTCTTCCGTTATCTTTTTCTGTTTATTTTTCCATACACTGTTTTTTTTTTTCTTCATTTTATCGTCGTTCAATCTGGGAAGACGAATTCCTACACCGTAGGTCGTTTCAAAGTCGTTAAATATACGGTCGTTCGGATCAGTCGTCCGTCCTTGCCGCTGGTTAACTGCAAGAAGTTTCATATTTTCGAGGGTCGAAGGTGTTCGACCGAATCAATCCTCACTCGCGGACCGTAACGCGGTTTTCAAGGCTCCAAACAAATCCAACAAAAGGTGTGCAAAAATGATTTCCTCGAATCAGCGGAGTATGAAATCCGCGTGTATATAGGTGCAGCATACCCAGAGGCTACGACGTCACGTGACACCGGATATCAGGTTTCGATCGTCGACTCGTAAGTTGAGGAGGGTTTCCCCGGTCCTCGTTCCAACATCCTCGGGGTACTAGGACCGAGGAGCCAAATCGATCCCGATATATCCACTCGAACCTAGTCGCGGGTGCCTACAATGGTTCCGGGTTACGTCCTGCGTCCCGGATGGGACGGGATGGGACGGGACGGGACGGGACGGGAAAGGGCGAAGAGTTTCGCTTAAAGGGGATACGCCGGAGTCGGAGCGATCAATAGCATCGTCCTCGACGTCCCTAACCTATGAAAGCGATTCTCGTATAGTGAAACACATCAGTGCGATGTACCTTGGCAAACCGGTTTTCCGGTAATCGATTTTCTGTTAATTAATCGCGTCTACGGGTCATTAAATCTACACGGGCATCGGAATATTCATTACGTTTAAATGACAAAACTTTGATTAATACCGGTGGCTTTGTAGCCCGTCAACGATAATACCGCGAGCTTTTACGCGGTATTCTGACAAAGTTCTGGCGCTAAATTAACGATAACGTATCAGTCCTCGTGACTTTTTCATAAATACGACAAACGAAGGTATCTGGGTCACAAAGTTTATGCAGCTCGGATGTGGCAACGAGGAGGCAGGCCCTCCGGACTACCCTATAACCCGCGGCTCGAGTGTCCGAAAATTATTCAACGATGAGTGAATATTCATTACCTAGGTAGGTGAGCAGCGCGAGACATCAACGTCGTTTGACGCTTGAAATGTCTACAAGCTACACCGGAAGGCGGTATATTAGCATACATTTAACGCTAGAGAAGAGACACAAATGAGAATTTATGTCAAGTGTGATTAATTGACGCGAGCAAGTAGGTACAACGCAGAGTCGGGACCTCAACCCGGTACAGTGTCACCTCGGTGATATAATCCCAGAGAGATGATATTTTCCCAATAAACATCATTTGAATAAATAATATCGCTAATTGGTCCCTCGTAATCCACGATAATGGCGTGTCTATTAAAAAACCAAGAGACGTGAACCCAGAGGTCGCTATAATTCGACACGATAGAAGAGGTGGTATCCTTGACCTTGGGGCAATGTTCTAAGTTCCTCGGTAACCCCCATCCCCGAAAGCTCACTTCTTTATTCCTGGCAGTAGCTCGACCAGCGGCGTAGCAGAGCTTTGTGTGTAACACAAGTTTGTACCACAGCTGGCACAGCTGGTTTTGAGAGCGTTCATCGCGTCACGCAACGACTATTATCGTCAGTTTCAACGTTTCTCATTATACTCCGAAGCAAAGCACATAACTAAAAGTTGTCTAAAAGACGTCCTCTGGTCTCTCATAGCCGTCTTTGAGAGTTGAGAGAAGATCTAGACGTCAAAAAGTGGGTCATTTTGCGTCCATATTATATATACGACGACTTCTAGACAACTTTCAGCTCATGTACGAAAGAGGAAAACCATTTAGAAAATTAAACCACACGCAATCGCGGGTATAACGTAATTCCCGCCGATACACATTAACGTTGTTAATATCATTTCACCATCTTCCCTATGTATTCCGGTGTCGCAAACTCCTCACAGTCCGGGGAAATCCTCTCAGACCACATTCATTGCCTGCGGTTTGACCGAGCTCCGTTCCGATCTACGAGCCACGGTCTGCAACATCACATTCTACGTTGTGTGATATAATAACGTCGGTATATTGACGCAAAATCTCGTAATCAGATAAGGAAAAGGCGTGAGTATCATGTACCTCCAGTCGTTTATCTCCCGCTTAATGCACTTGGTACCTGAATTCGGTTTCGACGAAATTAATCGTCGTCAACGGCCGATCTAGATACAGTCGGACACGTGCATGTAGACGCAACCTGCATGCCTGGCGCGTGTATAAAACGCGAGTAGAGGATCCTCGTTTCCGTTTGAACCAGCTGTTCAAATATGGCCGTTGTTCACGAGCCGCTACGCACCTGCGTTAACGATCAATTAAAATTTACCCGGTGAAGGTCGAACCGATGGCAATTTTTCCGCTTATCTCTGATTTTAAAGAGTCTAGGTAATAAAAAATCATGTCAAATTGTAAAATACGATTGGGTAGTAGAAATTGCACCCACGCTATTGCGGCCGACTTTTCGATAGACCTCGAGGCTGGGTAATAATATGATAATTTAAGCGTGGAACCGCAGCTGCAACGCCATTCGCGGAGAAAGATATCAGAAGACAACCACAACCGCGTCAACGCTGGTTCGCCCGAAGCGATTCAAGGTGGAAATAACAGTTAAGAGACTCGAGAGAAGTCCGTCGGTCCGTCTGTCTGAGTTGGGTTGCGTTGGGTTGGGTTGGGTTGGGTTTGAGCAAGAAACGTCCACGGTCTACGAGCGAGACAATGGGATCCGTGCGGCGACGTTGCGTGACGCCCATCAAGAATCACTCCGCAGAAATTGAGCCAGTTGGGTCAAACGAACTCGATACGCCCACGGAGCCGTTCGCGGTTTAATAATAAATCTATAAATTATAAAACGAGTAGCGAGGATAAATCGACTCGGGCATATAATGTCACGCCGGCAATTCCTTTACCCTCCCCCTCGTTTCCCCATATCACGATTCGCGTCGTTACAACGTCACTCCCAACCGTGATCGTGATCGTGATACGGATAGATTTTGTCCGTCAAATAGGTCAACTGAAAATTCAATGCTAATTCGAGTTAACTGCCGTGTATCAGCTTCGTTCCGTATGCAACTGGGGAGAGCTGTAAACGTTGTTCGCTGCCGATGGGGGTCGCCTTGGCCGAGTTCGGTGATTTCGTCGAATACTCTAGAGTCTAGAATCTAGATTCTAGCGTAGCCTATACTAGTACGATACCTCTCGGTTCACCTTACACCGCCTCACAGGCCTGAATTGGTATTAGTATGTTTGAATAGTGACTCGATATAACCGGGGAACGAGAAGTAAAGCGGTAACGGAGTGGACACGGTGGGAATACGAATGGAAACTTTGTGCCGGTGTATTAGGAACGCGAAGGTGATATTTACAACCGCTGTTGCGTAACTTCGTCGAATAAACGTATACGATTCACTGAGCATTTATGTATATACGTATACCTACGTTAAGTCCGCAGTGTCGTTCTGAGAATTAAATTCAGAAAACTTTGGAATCGCGTTTTTTTCTTCGGAATAAATTACGACCAGTTTTTTTTAATAGACGTTTCTTTTATTAACCCATATTTACATCTCGACTCGTTGAATAATATATCGTATCCCGATTTGCATAGGTATTCGCGGGGAATGATACACCGAGATAATTAGGCAGACTGTAAAAAGAAAAATAGAGAGAGAGAGGCTCAACGCGTCGCCTTGAATCCGAACGCCAACTGTTGACCGCTCGGCCGAACAAACGGAGAAGCGAATCGCGTTGGCCTTGGTCAACGCAACGGTCAGACCCAGGCCGAACAACGACGCCGAATCAATTTCAATTTATTTGGTCAGAGTTGCGGCTATTTAAATGTTTGGACATGTTTTTTTTTTTGTTTTTGTTTCTTTTTTTCATTTCATTTAAAGTCCGCTGTCTCGCCACTGCCTACATCCGAGATGGATGATTCGGCTAAACAATCATAAACAGTCTCGTCTATTCAATCCCATCAACGAAGCAAGTTTCGCGATGTAATGCCCGCGTACGCCTATTTTTCGAGCGCGATATGGGATAATAATGACAAAAAAAAAAAAAAAAAAAAAAGTTGTGCGAGGATGATTAATTATGCAGCTAACGATGATATCGAGGACGCGTTGTCCCAGGAGAAAGATTGGGGCAAGGTCAGGTGGAGGTCAGGCGTTAATCGTGACGGACTTAAATGTCGCGAAACGCAAGTTATCCGGAAACGAGACCGATATAATATTGCGTAACAGCGGCGATAATTCGAACGACGGTATCTGTACACGTACACCTATCGGTATATCTGAGCTTCTCTATGTACGTACATTCGTAGCATCGCTCGCGACCTAACGAGGTCGCTGTAAGACTTCAGCCGCGAAGAAATAACCGCACGTTATGTACACATCTAATTAACGTTACACTCGTACACGCGATATTTCGCGGATCGCGTTGAAATCGATTCGTCCAGGGTTCGAACATCGTAGACTTTCTCGATCCCAAGGTCGAACGGGTCAAAGTCTTTTTGGAGCAGCTGGTGGCCCGTGGGTATATCGAAACAAAAAAAGGATCCCGGACGAATCGTTAAAAAGAAGAAGAAGATGACGAAGATGAAAAAAAAACCTTTTTCCCTCGATCCTGTTTCTCTCCGATTTCTTTGGATGGTGGTTAAAAATTTTTCAAGACCAGACGGAGCGGTTTGTCTGTCGGTCGGCCGAACGCCAAGGATCGGTGACCACGGTGAAGAGAGACGGCCAAATAAGGCGTGAAGGTTTAACAAAGAGCGAGAGAGAGGAGGAGGACGGAGAAGAGGAGAACCCGAGGATCCCTGGAACTAGTGGAACTAGTGGAACTAGTGGAACGAGTGGAACGAGAAGCAGCGTGCGGTGAAAAGAGAAGAGAGAAAGACGTCCGTACGTCCATTCGCTTGTCGTTAACCGCTTATGAGACTGTGTCCGTGTGCTGCATGACACGAACAACCGGAAAAAAGAAAGAGGGGAACAACTCGCGACTAACGTAGTTCGACCGGCTTTGAGCGCAGGCGAGAGAAGCCTGCTGTGCTCTGGACAAGAACCCCGCCACACACGGAATACTTTTGAGAACAACTTGCACACCTACGTCCTGCACCGGCACACAAAGAAACTGAGAGAAATAAAGAGAGCGATAGAGAGAGAGAGAGAGAGAGAGGGATGTATGGGAGGGAAAGACAGGAGCAAAGTCGTGGCAGGCGTCCAAGCCGGAGGGTGGTCGAGACGTGGCGGGGGACAGGAACAGGTAGAACCGGTCTGGCAGGTACGGCTTTTATTTACCCCGACCATGTAGCGCCTGCCTACGTTTTAGGTTATGTATTATGTAGTTTCGCCCCCCCCCCGCTCAAGTCTTCTCTTTACGCTTCTTCTCTCTTCGTGTATGTAAGGCATATTTATCTACCCACGAAGATCTATATTTACATGCTCAGGGGGAATACGGTCTCGAGTTATAATGACGTACGTCGAGTACCAACACCACAACACACTCTATGTTACCAAATGTGCAGGACAAACGCGCGATACCGAACCGAGGCAGCGACCTCTGGCTGATCTTCACTCTCGTCTGCGGACCGGTGGACCGGTGGACTCGTTTTCGGGACACGGTTATAGCGGGTACAACTCTCTCTCTCTCTCTCTCCGTCTCTCGGCGATATGCGTTATGACCGTACGTAGGTCTCGGACAGGAGGGACGTGCGTAGGATACGCGGCTAATAGTACGAGAAACGGGTTCACTTCACATTATGCCGAGTTGTATGCGAGCGTCTATTCTGCGTGTTAAGTCAGGTTGACGCCACCGGGGTTCGTGTGAACATTCTCAATTAAGAGACGGGGTCCCTCGTATACTCGGGTCTGCAGGCGTCGATCTCGACGTCTCGTCTCGTCTCGTCTCGTCTCATGGGAGTCGTCGTCGTCGTAGTTACCAGTTAAACCCGTATTCCTACCTGTCTGCGAATATAAATTCATTCGCCAATAGGTGTATACATATAATACCTACATGGATGCCTTGAAAATCACCGGTACAAAACTCTGCCAGTTTGTCGAGAGTTTGAACAACTTTCGACTCTCCGCCTCCTCGTTCGTAATTAATTAACTCAATAGTTTCACCGAACCTGAAACTCGACGCTGCGTTTTCCGTCGCTCGGTCATGCCGCGCTTAAGGGGACCTGTACAGCGTGATTCAACAAATCCTCCAAATTCTCCATAATCCAAAAATCATTTACAAAGTCATAATCTTATACAAAGTTCGAAAAATCACTTTTCATCACATTTCACTCTTCCTTTCCGAGCGGCGGTTATCAATTTACGGTTGATTTTTGCCGTTTCGAAATCCTTGACTTTGAACACCTGTGCGGAGTGACAAAAATCGGTTCACCTTTCTCGGCGCCTAATAGCCTCTGTATAACTACTATAAGTTAAAAGGCCAGAATACAGACCCGGGTAATTAGCCGGACGGTAATAGTAAACCGAGTGGTTAATTATAGGAATTTGATTTCAGTCCCCGTTTCCAGCGCGATTCTCGAATTTGAGGTTACAAAATTCATTAGGCTAAATGAGCGACGAACAGCGTGGAAAAATACCCAACTTCCATGTACGCGATCGACGATGGGAAAATGCCCGTCGTTAATTAGAAGCTTACTACGTCGCGCGTCGTTAACGAAATCGAGCAATTAGAACGACACGAATAAATATCTAATCATTCCAATGGAAAAAAAATGAGATAACAGAAAAAAGTTTCTAAAAGGCAATCGTTATCCGAGGAATACCAAAATGGCAATAAATCTTTCCTATCCCATGGACGGAGGAAAACACTTATCGCCAAAAGTCTAGCGGTTCCTGGAACAAACGGATCCGGTTCTCCCGGTTTAATGTTGAACGTGAAAAATCTACAGACGTATACTTATACGGAATAATCGTGGTCGTCAGCCATGACCGGGCACCCGGCTTAAACGCCGTTTGGTATTCGAAGCGTATTTCACAGCACCCTTGCAGGCATTCCGCACGTCGTACGTCCGCCGCACCGCGACGCGGTAAGGAATAAATTCACTATGCAACTCGCGTAGGCGGGGATCTTCCGAAGGTTGTAGGCACAAACCTGACGGTTCGACCGCGTCGAAATAACCGGTGACGGGATGGAAGCGACGAAACGTGCCCGCAAATTTATTCCTGCGCGTTATCGTTCGCGATTTAAAAGGCCTTTATTAAATCGTTGAATAAAACTAGACGAACAGTTTACCGATTAATTGGGGATTATGAACAATTTGATATTCAAACGGCGGATTATCCCAGTCTCCTTGGCCTGAATAGTCGACTCAAAATTCAAAATGCTTGTGGGACACAGTTGAGGACGCTAAAATTCTCGATCGAATTAATTAGCGGTACGCAATTTACGTAACAGTCGCGCGAATCGGAGGCCAGGGGGATAATAACCACGACGGTATCGATTGGTCGAGAAGTGGAAGAGGATACAACGCGATTAGTTATTACTATATTTTCAGGGAACGGACCGCATGCAGAAGCGTGGCAGTTGATCCAGAGCCGAGTGAAAACGATTCGCTCGATAAACTGACCAAGCTGTACGAGTCACGAAGTCACGGAGTCACGGAGTCGTGACTCGGAACTGATTGCTGTATAACCGAGATAGGTTCAACTCCGGATAATTGCCGGTCCGGTTTATATTCTCTCTCGCAACTCCGATGATAATAACAACAACGATAATAAACTGAACTGAATCCGAAGAATGGATACAATTGAGATTTCACAAGACACCTATAAATAATGTTGAAAACAGGACAAAACATGACTGGCGGGTGATCGCGTGTAATGTCACAGCTATCCGCGTAATGTAACAGAAAATTGGAACCCAGCCATCGATCGTTGAATATAATATAACTCGGAGGCGGATAAAAATTGAGGCGTATACTTTTCCTTCTGGCACGGTTATAAATGAGGTATTATTCTCCCGCGTGGGATTATTTAATCCCCTCAATGAACAATGAAATTCGTCAAGGTCGAAGAAACGAATTATATCCTCAGGCGAAAAGTGATACATACACGGAAAGAAAATAACAGGAAATATATAGGAAAACAAATAATGAGAGAAACGGGTTCGCCCACGCTCTAACACGTGCAGCCACGGTGAGTCGTGAGTAGTACAAAAAAGAAAAAAAAAAACAAAAAAAAAAAACGGTTCAGACGTTCGCGTCTCGCGTACGCAGCTGAGGAGTATGACTCTACGAGTTAGCGTAAGGTCTCTAACCCAGCCCAGTGACTCATTTGCCACTTGGAAGTTGGTAATTAACCCGCGGATAGCGAGGGTCCAGGGAACAGGACGAGGACGAGCTGAAGAGTGTCGCCAGGTGCGGGAGACTGCGAGAGGCTCCGAAATACGTGTTAAACAAAAACAAAAACAAAAAAAAAACAAAAAAAATAGACACTCCGCATCGGTGTGCGGAGCCACGGTTCCGCGCGTCAACTCGGCGAATAACCGCTCGTTATATTTATATACGTATCCAAACTCCACGCCAAAGGCTTCGCGTCGTAAATTAGTTTTAAAATAGCTTTCCCCCCCGAGTTAGCGCGCAAACAGAAAAACAGAGAGAACAGTAGTAAAGTGCGACACTGGCTATCGAAACGGATAAGCCGGTTTCTCACTCGCGACGACGGAGAAGGAGAGCGAATTTTGTTGCGAAGGTTTACCACGCGGGTTTACGACGCGTTTCGCTTTAAACTCTCCTCGTAAAAATTCCTACGCCGTTATGACTGCAGTCGCCCCTGCAATTCGAGTCGCAAGGTGAGGGCGAGGGACACACGAATGATATAAAAAGATTATCGTCAATGATTAAAATCAACGTAGGTAGAGAAAGTCTGGTTGAATGATTATTGCTGCGCGATGAAAATTACGGGCAGGTCTATTCGGGACAAGGTCAACCGGTTGCTTCGATATGCTCCGATCATTTCTTTTCTCACGTTACGTAGTCGGCGTATAACGATCCGGGTTAGGCTAATTAACGATCACGAGTCGAGTTACGGATACCGAGATCCTCTCGAGATGAAACGGTTCAATTTCGCATCCCCCGAGTCCCGTCAATGTTTATTTTCCATCGTCTCCCCTCGCGCCTCGTCTCGTTACGTCAACTCAGTCAAGTCAGTCAGTCAGTCAGTCAATTAAACGAAAGTTTTTCTTCCGCCTCTTCGCTTCTGGTCTTCTTCGTGTTCACTCAGAACGCAGAAAACGAGAAGATTTCAATCAACGTCACTGGTTAGATTCATTCAGTTTGATAAATGATCGGGGGATACAAGATAATTGGAGAAAATTGCAATTTGAATAAAACCCGAAGGTATAACAAACCGCTATCCGAAGAGATCCGTAAGGTAATCGTTTTTTCTGTCACCGTGAGATTGCGTTGCGTTGCGTTGCGTTGCGTTACGTTGTTGGTTCAATTTAAACGACGTTGAGAGATCGCGGCTTGTAACCTTGTCCCAGAAACATGTGGTTTATAAGACTGGAAACTGAATAACAAATAAAAGTAACGTCTTGTATCGCTGCAGCGCATTGCGAGAGTGAAATATCTTATTAATCTGCACACGGTCGAGCTTATGATGATTTATTCAAAGGTGAAGAAGTCTCACCGTGTGCGAGTCGTACCCACATTGATAGAGCTTTAATTCATTAATTTATAACTCAAGTCATGATTATTTATGAATTTTAAAAATAACTATTAACCTCGGTCAACACGTAACATTGAGGTGCGTGTTAATGCGGGCATGTATAATTTATAACGCGACTCTTCCGTTGGTAATTTCAATAATAGACATCAATGAGCTGTGCGCAACAGAAAAAAAAAAATAATAAAAACAACAAATGACAGAGCCCAAGATACGTGACAAAAAAAAAACGGGATACGTAACAACGAGTCATGCCCCCGAGGCACTCGATCTCGTCAAACTTTCTAAAGAATTTTCTACCATTCGCTCGATCGTTCGAGAGCCTAAAAGTCTTAACAAACTCGATTATTTCGTCACATGGTATTATATATTCAGGTTCCCCGGAAGAAAATCTCACAATTTTGTTTACAAATCACCTACCTCCTCGAGGTTAGCAATTTACCGTTATAATAATCATACCGTACTTAGAACCGGTCAATACCGCGAATAGACACTCACTTTTTATTCATCGCGCAGATCCACTCGACCCGTCGTACATCATTTCCATATGAAAAAATGAAAGGGGACTACGATAGGCAGTAATTAACGTGCAAAGGCCAACCGCGAAGACGTTACACCGGTTTACGGTGGTTATTGCGCAATCCCTCGATCCCCTCGGGTGGTTTGATTCATATTTCGATCACGCACTATCCCACGTCAATAACGACGGTCATATCCCGGCGGCTCGTTTAATTATTTCTACCTACTTATCAGCGATTTGGACTTTAAGCGTCGAATACCGCCTCGAAATCGAACAAAACGAAATACAAAAAATGCATTTCCGCTGCTATACAGAATTGGGATTAACGCTCCCAGGGAAATCCCCGAGATTAGTCGAACAGAGCGATAAACTCCTAGCCCTCGTTCTGTTTAGGCTCAGGTTCACCTCTATCTCTATCTCTGGTCTACATCCCGTCTGTTCTCATTCGATTTGACGTAAATCGTTTGGGCCTCTGTTTGCCAAACTTTAATATACCGCAGGGCAGAATTTCGAATATACATATGTACGAAAAGATGAGTAAATAATTGATGAGAATTGTATTTTAAAAGTCAATTAAAAGAAAGGTAAAATGTTGTTCCTTTTATTTTTAGCTCGTTACGCACGTGCATAATCCACGATTGGCAATCGGACACCGCGGTATTACGATTAACGATACTCGTACCGCATCACGTCTGGTATTCGCGACCTTGAATAACTAACGACGCGGATGACGCGAGAAGACGCGTCGCGGTAAAATGCCCAAACAAAATGGTAGCTTTATAATAATTTAACCAGACTGACTGTGCGTGTCGCTTTGAAAAGTGTGAAAAAGATAACGAAGTCGAGCACTCTATAAATTATGCGAACCTTGGTACGAGTGTTGAGAAATTTGTTGTTGCAGATTTATCGATAAAATAAAATAAAAAAAAACATACGATGACAATTTTGTTTTATTAAACATTCAGCGAGATAAGGTAATCGGTTTCGTTATCTCGGTATACCAGTCTCGCTCCGCAAAGATGACGAAACTTTTTCTAAAAATTAATTTACAATCCAGAAACTTTGCGCGGTTTACGTAATACGACAGATACTCGTTTTGCTGAAACATAAGTCGCGGTTGAATATTAACCTTGGCATATATCAGAGAACCACTCGAGTCGGGGGATAAAAAGAAGAATGAGAAAAGGGAAAGAAGAAGAAGAAGAAGAAAAAAAGGTCGAAATCTCTCGAACGACACTTGGCCTCTTTGACATTATCGCTCTTGAATTAAATTTCATTTGAGAATGAAACTAGCTCCTCGCTGTATCGTAACTCGTAACGGACTCGTCTCGTCTCTGTAGTCTTGCCGAGTGTGTCTGACGCGAGACCCCCGTTCGTTTGTAGACGGTAATAGCCACCGATGACGCACGCAAACTTTACGGGCGAAGAAGGGATACGCGGAGGGAGCTTAGAGCCTCCTCTCGAGTTACCTAGAATATCCCGCTAGTAACACGTGCGTATACTCGTCGCTTTACTTTATTTTTCCCCACTATCTTTCTTCTTCTTCTTCTTCTTCTTCTTCTTCTTGTTCGTTTAGTCTTTTATTCTTCTTTGCCCACCGCTACGCCGAAAGCTACGCCGAAAGCCTGTCCGATTGCTTATCCCCGTCTCAGTCTCTGGGCTCGTGATTTTTTAACCGCGATAAGATAATCAATATTATTCGAAAGCGATTTCTCACTCCCCCCTAAAACTGATTACGCGACACAAATCCTGCTCAGACATTGTTGCAGGGATTCTCAACTCGTTTTATTTGATCGATCTGATTACTTCGATAATTGCTTATCGGGCACGATCCATTGTTCTCGCGACATCCTCTTGTTGCTCAGCTGTCAACACGATAAGCGTATCGCGATAGAAGCTGAAGAGATTTTATACAAAACGGAAACAAAATCATTCAGATTCTACACCGAGGACCAAAGAGACGAAGATTATTGCTTGAATAGATACGTAAACGTCATTTGCAACTGATTGAAAATCTTGTTATGTTTCCCTCTGGAAAATTGTATAATAAAACTGGCTTTCTGTACTTTGTTTTCCCTTTCCTGGCTCTGAGCTGCGGTATGTTTCGTCATCGCGAAGATTGATGCGGTCGTCGGCATAATAAACGACGTACAATATTTTATCACAATTTAGAATTGTGCTCGCGGTTTATGGTTACAAGAATTCTCAACCTCGCTTCTACAACTACAAAGATAAACGATTCGCATCCATCCCCTTTAAACCTCGGGGGCTCCGCGTCCATTCAACACGCTCAAATTTCTATACTATACACAATTTTTTTTTAATCCGACAATGAATTTCAGACGGTCTGGACGTACTCGAAACTTAACAGACCGATAATAGGCGGAAACGAGACCGCACGCGTGTCTGAACCGCGATGCAGCTGTTCGGAGATCACGCGAGATCGTTGAACAAAGGAATGCGGTCTCTCCTCCGCCTAAACTCATACCTACAAGTGTGTGTAGCGTTTCGAGTGGGTATGTAAATAGGAAACCGCGAGTCCGACAGCTGTTCGCGAAGTTTCATGAATTCTTTTTTATCCTCTTATCCGACAATTTGATGATTACGATTGATGGAAAAACACATTGCACCTAATTGTTTTCAGTCCGTTTTCACGTGAATCGAGTTTTTTCCGATACAGCGTTTGAATTTCGCGGTCGCGTGCGTCGCACAGTTCTGCCGTCTGGCGGCGCTGCGGACAGAATAACATGGTGGCCGAGGTATTGTGTGACGTCACGTGGCGTTTGTCGAAATTGATAATTTTCAATTACCTCAAGTTGATTCTATGATTTTTATAGTTTAAAAAAATTATATTTAATTATCACACACCCATTTATCATACGAATCTGAAGCTGGCAGCCAAAAGTGCTGAGTTCAAATTAAAATCAGACTTTGTGAAATATCACGCAAAGTGAAGACACGAATCCTATATACCGTGTCAAGGTAAAAGTGGTTCAAGCATATTCCTCGACTCACCTGAGCATTCTCTCGTGTCTTTCTCGCTCCAGCATTTCCTCGGGGCTCTGCTGCGCCGGTCCGAGGAGTCCGTGCGTGAAGGGCGGATACCTCGGGGGTCTCCACAGCATTTCGGTAGCGACGACCGGATGGTGATGATTGGGTTGCGCGGGACTCTGATAACCGACCGACGTTGTCGACGCGGTGCCGGTCGCAGCGGCGGGCGGACCCTGTTGCGAGTGGGCCATTAGTAGGGATGTGTGCTGGACGCTCTGCACGTGCCAGACGCGGGCGGGCGTCGCGGCGGCCGCAGCAACGGCCGCGGGTGTCTCCTCGGCGCTTAGCGCCGAGCTCCTGCTGCCGCTTCTTTCGTCGCCTGAACCGGCGCTCCTCAACGAACTGACACCGCTGTCCGATCCGCTGTCGCCGTAGGCGGCACCACGTATACCTGCCGTCGCGACGCCACCCAGGACACCCGCGACGCCGACGGCCCCTGCCTCCACCTCCATGAGGCTTGCCTCATCGCCGACGGTGGCTACCACGCGCGCGTTACCCCCCTGCTGGTTGTGCTGCTGCTGCTGGTGAAGCTCAGTTACCGAAGCCCCGACCACCAGGTGACGCGGACTCCCGACGGCCACCAGAGGCGCGTAGTGACGGTAAGAGTGAAGTTGCTGGATACCCGGGTTCCCCGGAACGGGTGGAGGCTTGTTCAGTCTCTCGGCTAGTATCACGGGGCTCTCGTTGTGTCTGTCTCTCTGCTCTTCTCGATCATCCGTCAGAAGCAGCCCGTGCCGTACGCCAGCACCGCTGCTCACCGGACTCAACCTCTCCAGCACGGAGCCGTCCTGACTGCTCGACTCCACCAGCTCGACCACCGATTCCACGCTCGGTGCCCGCACCGCGTTCGGACTACCGACGCTGTCGGTTTCCGCCTCTGGGTTATTCTCCGGGGATGCTTCGTCCACGCTGTTAGCGGGTGGCGGTTCCGGCTCTCGGTCTCGTTCCCTGGACTCGCTTTCTTCGTCCTCGGCTACGGTGCCGTTCGTGTGTTCCTCGGAGGCTCGGACCTCTTCGGACTCTTGTTTTTCGCTCTGGAGTCGGTCCGCCGCCTCGTCCCGGTTCTTCCGGGTCTCCGATCTGACCTTGCGGTTGGTTAGACTCGACTCTAGCCTCTTTATCAGCGGGTCGCAGTCCTCCTCGGCGTCTTCCTCCTCCTCTTCGGGTCCGGACGCGTTCTCTGTGCTCGTGTTATTGTCGAGTCGCTCCTTGACCGCCTTCGCCGCGTTTCTGACGGAATCTCTGTTGACACCGGACTGCGGTCTCAGTCTGCGACGCGCCGATCTCTGCGCCGGGAAGTCAGACGAAACTGTCTTCACCGCAGTCCCTCTTCGACGTAGCTTGGACCCGACTGCAGTCTTGCTCGATGCCTCCTCCGCCACTACCCGACTCGCCCGGTTTCCCGGACCCTTGTTCTCCCTGTCCTCTTGCTGCTGTTGCTGTTGCTGTTGCTGTTGCTGTTGCTGTTGCCTCACCGCAGCTACACCCTCGCGACTAGCACCCTCGGTAACTTGTCTCCTTCGATTACCCCGGACGGTGCTCTGTTTTTCTGAAAATAGAGGAAAAGAAAAATCAATATATAAGTCAACGACAGTTGGTGTCTAGTGACAACGGAATGACAAATTCGCCGACATTTCCCGGTTTTACGGTTGGAAATTGTAATTTTTTAAAGGAATTTTCGAACCTAATTGATTCAAGCAATACAATTTTTGAATGTGAATGTGAAACAAAGGCTATTTTGGGATTAGCACAAAAATTGTACAAGCTGTAAGTGAAAAATGAACAAATTTCAGGATATGGGTCCAAATTCCGTGACCATTCCCGGTTTTCCGGATGCTAGAGACCCCTGAACAAGATCCCCGTTAATATCGCGGTGACTCGAACACGAGTAACAATCAAGAATACACGCGACCGTAGGTGTATGAGAGGCGGGATTTATAGCCTCGGATTTATTGTTATTGCCTACGGTAGGTAGTTACGGAGCTAGGAAGGGTTCGGCTAGGAGTTGAGGGAAGCAGACGCGTACGTGACCCTCCCCTCGCGATTTATATGCGTCCCCCATTGTTTCCATTCCCGATGCTGCGACACGACGCCGCTATAACGTAACGCGTTACCTCACTCGGGCAGCAATTGGCTAACACTCGAGGATTCCGGACGGTAAACCAGCTCGGAATTATTTCCCGAGGACATTGCCACTCGGGCTACTGTATATGGGGGATTCCACGTCAAATCGACCGAAAAAACGGGATTTTTTTCCTGACCCCTTTCGATCTTCTTGTCCTTTTGCACAGTCGAACTACATGTTGAAAGGATGAACTGTGATTTTTTTCAGATTTTTTTGACTCATCATTCTATCACGGAAAATAATCGAATAAATTTATTTTCAATTTTTTATTATTTTTCACGCCTACATAGCTCAAAACGTCAACAATGTATGAAAAAAGTTCCAATACCAAAATTTTGAGGCTTTTTGTGAACTTTTCGAGAGTATTTTCATCAGATTTTTAATACCCCGTTCAAGTGTAGTTTTAATACAAAATGAGTGGAAATCATTCATAACTCAAAAGTGCCCTGATCGGATTGGCTGAAATTTATGCACAGCCCGTCTTTCACAATGCCAAAGGTTGTCTGAAAATTTCAAAGTGGGCCGAGCAGTGATTCAAAAGATACATCAACAAATATTCGCACAGTGGCAAGAATTCGGCGATTATGAGGTCGCAAAAAAAGTTTTTTGGCCACGATTCGAAAATTCAACATTAAAATTCATTATTCTTGTCTACCTACTGGTGATCGCCTTTGAATTTTTGAACTGCGGCCGAAAAAACTTTTTGGCGACCTCATAATCGCCGAATTATCGCCACCTTGCGAATATTTGTTGATGTATCTTTTGAACCACTGCTTAGCCCACTTTGAAATTTCCAGACAACCTTTGGCATTGAAAAAGACATGCTGTGTAAAAATTTCAGCCAATTCGATCAGGGCACTTTTTTGTTACTGAAGATTTTCGAAGATTTTTAACCAAAACTACAGTTTCGCGAGGCACAAAATATTGCAAAAAATTATTTTCAGAAATTTCAAAAAAAGACGCGAAACTTTTGTATGAGAACTTTTTTCATTGCTCATCTGGATTTCAAGCTATGTTGGCTTGAAAAATCAAAAAAACGCTAAAAGCTGATTATTTGACCAGCTGTAGTGAAAAAATACTTGGTCAGAAAAATCTGACAAAATTTACAGTCGATCCTTTCAACGTGTACTTTCACTGTGTAAAAGGGCAAACAGATCGAAAGGGGTCAGGGAAATCAGCCGGTCGATTTGACCTGGAATC